>KV010675.1:21326-34460 GCA_001598015.1 Dorcoceras hygrometricum | reverse complement strand
AAATAGGAGTTCAGAAGGGGTTGGGTTGAATGAACTCCTTCGATTTTTCTATTTCAAAAATCTTTTAAAATGTTTGGATCTCATTTATGCAAACTTCTCAGCCTATATGTGCGGAATATAGGAGTTCAGAAGGGGGGGGTTGAATGAACTCCTTCGATTTTTCTATTTCAAAAATCTTTTAAAATGTTTGGATCTCATTTATGCAAACTTCTCAGCCAACAATATATGTGCGGAAATAGGCTGATTGGTTTGTGAACAATGAACAATGCGCAACAGTAAATAAATGCGTAAGTAAGAGATTGAGTCGAGAGTTTGTTTCTGGAAGTTCGGATATCAATATCCTACGTCTCCCCTTCTTCCTCCTCGGAAGGTAGCACTAAAAGACTTTGATGAGAGTAGCCTTTCTACAATCACCCGATCCCGTAACCCGCAGCTACGAGAACTCCTAGCGCTTTACAACACTTCACGCAGACTTCGCTGCTGGTTTTTACAAGACTGTGAACGTTTTACAAACTTCTTTGAATAGATAGTTCGGTACAGACTCTATCAAATATATCAATGAAAACACGAAATAGAGACTGTAAATATCTTCTGGTTTCAACAATGAACAACCAGAAGATTGACTCGAATGTTTTTCTAATGAAGATCAAACGATAAGTTCTTCGAGTCTGAGCTTTTTGAAGATATCAACGAAGTGAAAGCTCTGTAGAGATTTTGGCAGCGTTACAGCAATAGATAATAAGCGAAGTCTATCTTCTTCAACACCGCTGCTGATATTTATAAGCTTCGACTGCAACGGTCATATTAATTCTCCAAAGGAAATGAATCCCGTTTGAATTACTGCCAAAATCGTACACCGTAATTCCTGCTCCACTACAAGGTAAACTGCTCATCCACAGAGCCAATTTGTCTTCTTTCCATATTTGTGCAAGCATGGAGAAACGGCCTCTGTACACTGTACTATTTACACAAAATAGTACCTAACTTGTCTCCTCAATTCCAGGCAACTGTACGATCCTACAAATCTTTTCCTTAAGAGCAATCGATCGTATTTGAAACATTTTGAGCTTGCGCATGAAATTACTTTGATAACCAGCACTTACATCCATCGTCGTTTTCAAGCACTTCGACTGGAAAAACGCTTGGAAGAATTCACCTGCTGATATGCATATGCGTTTTTCCATCTGCTGATTCCTTTTAACGATAAAACGATGTCGTGTCCACTTATTTAAGTGACGCCGTTTTGCTATCTTTGTAAAGCATCTGCTGGTTAACATCAACTGCTGGTTCAAGTCACTGTAGCCATCTGCTGAAACAATACTTCTGCTGAATTCTCTAAAGAACGCTTTTGCTGAATTGTTTAAGCAAATCAATACGCTGTCGTTCCAACTTAACCAAACGCTGTCGTATCGCAATCTTCAACAAATATACTTAACCAACTGCTGAACTCTTCAAGAAAGTATCTGCTGATTACTTCATCTGCTGATGCGAAACTGTGCACTCCAACGACGTCGTTCTAACTTATCAAAACGCTGTCGTTTACCAATCTTTTAATCGGTACCTGCTGATCGAGATAACAACATCTGCTGATTGCTCACGAATGCTCCAACTACTGAAATACCACTGTAGATAGATAAGACGATCTCCTGTAGAATGCGACAACTGATTGTCCAATTGCAACTTGTCTTATTTTTGTTATCACCAAAACTTATAAATATTGTCCTAACAGGGTTCGAAAATGTTGTTTTGATGTTTATGATGCTTCCAGTTTGATTTCCAGAAAGTTTATGAAGTTTTAAAGGTACTGAGGATTCGAATTCATTTCAAGAAATGTTATGAATGTTCTTCTCGAAATAGCACTGATATCATAATTTGATAACTGTGTAATCGGTAGTAGTTGGTTGAATCATTGGGTATGGTTTGATAGGCAACGACTGATGGCATAAGTTGTTGTTTTGATATTACGAATGTCGAGTTATGTTCCAGCAGCTGTATCTACTTGTTAAGATTCAGCAGCTGCATTGTTATAACATTTACGAATGTTCTTCCTGTAGTTGTAATGTTTCCTTTGTTAAGAATCAGCAGCTGCATTGTTATTGTAAATTCAGCAGCTGCATTTCCTTTGTTAGAGTTCAGCAGTTGCGTTGTTTTCATAAAATCAGCAGATGCACTGTTCATCAGCAGATGCATTCCATAGTGATAATTCAGCAGTTGCTTTACTCGTTTTTCAAGTACTGTTCATTTCAGCTGGTACAAGTCTTGCGACTGGTACTATTTATTTATATACACGTGTTAGCGCTTTTTCTTGCAGCTGATCGATTAGCGTATTCCTTACGACTGATTGGCGCGCTAACGACGTCGTTCCTTTAAGTCATAGTAAGATCAGCAGGTAGTCTTGTTATTCCATCCGCTGATCACTCCAACGACATCGTTTTACTTATTTAAAAGACCTCGCGACTGGATTTTTGTCTTGCGACTGGTTCCTATTTGTTGCGACTTGTTCTGTTCCTTCAGCAGGTATTAGTCTTGCGACTGGTACTGTTCCTTTGCGACTGATTTTCTTTCAACCAGTTCCATTTTAACAATATGTTTCCAAAGTCGAAATCGATACTCAGTAAAGTTTTAAAATGGGAACAAATGTTTAAAATGATAGAACCCGATGATTTACAGGAATGTTTAAAGAAAGGATTGTTAAGGAACAAAAGATGTTTTAGATTATGGCATAGATAGTTACGGTCACCAAGGAGAAGGGTGAGCAGTTGTCTAGATGTCGACTGCCCTTTCATATGAGCTATATGCTAAAACTGATATCGGGAGTCATTTTGATCAAAGTGCAAACTGGACCACATAGAACTTATATGCCATGATCAACTGAAAATGATATTTAACTTAATGAGAAGCTGGGCTATCATCCCCTGTTTCTGCCATTGAATGTTTACTGAAATGTTTATGAAAATGACTTTGTATATTGAAGTTCCTTAACATATGAATTGTACAGATGTCTGCCTGCGTTTTATGAATTGTTACTACTCAGATTTTACTTGCTGAGCCATTAGGCTCACTAGCTTTTAAAATGGTGCAGGTACGACAACTGGTGGAGGATCAGCAGGTGAAACTTGAAATCAGCAGATGGGTGGCGTTGTGTTTATCCAAGGCCTACGTTTTCCGTGTCTAAGTTGTATCATTTTGAATAGATTGTACTGTATTAGATCAGTAGCAACGGTTGTATATTTACTTAGAATAGCAGCTGTTGTAATCGCAATTGCAAGTTATCAATACAAATTGTTTTTCCGCAAATGTTTTTAGCAGTTAGCACGCAATTTAAGTACCTGCTGATCCTTGAGCTTGTCGTTTGCTTTGTTCTTTTCAAGTTATAGGAAATACAGCCTATAGCGAATTATCTTTTAGCCCTTCATTTATTCGAAAATTTTTATTTACCCAATTCTCGTGGCCCCGTTGGGGTTGGGTGTCACAAACTGGTTCTTGCATGCACTATCAGTGATACCTAGGGGATCATGGGGCGATGTTGCTAGGCGCTTTACCATGATCCGATGGGCAAGTCCGAAATTGTGATTTCGGAGTCACAATGATTGTGGGCCCACGGCTAGCTGTATCCCTGAACCATTGAGGGTAACACAAGTACTGGATTCATGATTTCCGCACGAAAACTGAGCTCAACGTGTTGAGCATAGGAGGAGGATTTTAGGGAGTGCGACTTCCTAAAAGTCAACAAGGGTCAAATTGCGATTTCCCAAAGTTGAGGGGCTGAACTGTAATTTTGGTCTAGGAAATCTGAAAAATTATTTTTCGCATCATAATATTCAGTTTTAAAAACTGAGTCGATCGGTCCGATCTGATCGTCGATCGGAGTTATGATGAAACCGTGGTGATTTAATTGAACCGGATGTTCATATGGACTTGGGCCTGACCCAAGTCCAGATGGGCCGGACCAAGCCCACTACAAGTCTATTAATTAAAGACTTAGAGCATTAATCACTACACTTGATCACTCATTAAACCCTAGCCTCCAAAACAGCCGCCCACCTCCTCTCCTCTCGGCCGAACCCACGCGCCGCCGTCGGCCACCCACGCGCCGCCGCTTCTTCACCGGACTTGTTCCGGCCTCCGCGCTGAGGAGATTCCGTCCGTGGTGAATTTGTCAGATCTTCTAGTGCAGACTAACAAAGGAATCATAATTCCGGTCGTGAACCTGATTAGACGATCTACTGCCGCCTACCTTTTGAAGTGCCGGTTTCCTTGTGAAACTGGTCGGAGCCAGGCGCCTAGACGCCAGCAAGGTAACGATTCAAACATCCTATGTATGTTTATCGTTCATTATTTGTAATGTATTGAACGTATCTCGGGGCAATTTTTAACTTCCGCTATGCCCCCGGGAAACGGGATCCGGATCCGCCATTCTCGCCAACATCAATCTCACTCCAATTCCCAGCTACTTCAAGCTCAGATCCGTACCTTATACTTCTGTGTAATAATTACCACAACAAAGGTCCCGAGAAAGCTGAACAACAACCTGTCAAAGCACACAGGGGCATAAATCATCGGGACTCAAATACACAGAAAGTACTGCCGGGAGTTACAACTCAACCAGCTATCAATCCCATCAATATCACTTAACAGGGAGCTTAAATCAACTTACTAAAGCTAAGATCTTACAACAATTCGAAGCTACCTGCTCACAGCGAACACATGGCCCAGACAATAACTTTGCGACCTAGATCTAGCTAACAACAGCCTCCAAGGCGAACACATGGCCCAGACAATAACTTTGCGACCTAGATCTAGCTAACAACAGCCTCCAAGAATGGTATAAGATGGAAGAGCTTCTCAAGAGGAGTCCAACGCTACCTCGCACGTACCAAACAACGGCTGGAAAGGATGGGAATTGTCGGAGAAAATCTACGGTGAACAGTAACCTCGGGTTCGAAACGAAGAACACAATCGGGGAAAATATTTCGCTAAGTATGGAATCTGGTGCTCGAAATCGAAGACCAAGTCTTCCTTAAATACATCTCACAAAAGCTGGTTAAAGTCATCCACCGACAAAACCAGTCGACGCGATGCAAAGAACCAACGGCTGAATTCTCAAACAATGCTAATCAAAACGATGTCGCAGCGACTTAATAAAACGACGTCGCACCGCATAGGTCATCAAATCTGCCACCAGCTGGTCGCTTTAAACCATAGGCTGGTTCTCACATCCAAAAGCTGGACAACCAGACGACTAGTTTAAACATCGCGGGAATTTCTCCAAAAGCTGGTACCAGCCGCAACATATAAAACGCAGCGTTCCAATGAGTCAAAACGGCGTCGCACAGCTGACGTCATCAAATCCGGTCGCTAACTCTCTCTTAAAACCAGCTGCAAGCTACAGAAGAGTTGACCAGCGTTGACGACTGGAAATCAAATATGCGCATCGACTGGTTCCTTAGCGCTAATCAAACGACGACGCTCCAACTTATTCAAACGACACCGTATCCATCCCGATACAAATTCACGCTAAGGCAACGGCAGATATTACAAGCGCCACCAGATCTCTCCAAACGACGGCGTTTCATAATCATGCGTTACCAAAATACGTTGCGACTGGTTTTCACTATTCAACCAGCTTTCACCCAAAAAATCTCAAAAATATGAAAACTCCCAGAATTGTTCTAGGTGAGGAATTTGACCCAAAAACACAACTTAAACATTCAAACAGAGATATTAACCCACCAAGAATCTCTAAACCCGATAGATTCCAACAAATGATCTCTTATAAAAATTAAGGTCTCACATTTCTCCCCCACAAAAAAGGATTTCGTCCCCGAAATCAAACAACAATTCTGGAACAACAACACAGCAACAGCAAGATACAAACAGAACTCGCCCAACACAAGGCCAAGAGTTCAAGATAACTGAGCAAACATATAACAACAACTAGGGAAGAAATACAACCAAAAGCTACAAACTAATGGAATTTAGCTCAACATCTACTCAAACAGATGCGGCCACTCGTGCTGCATCTTTTCTTCCAGCTCCCAAGTAGCCTCTTCCCTTCCATGTTTGCTCCACTGCACCATCACCAACGGAATTGTTTTATTTCTCAGCTGTTTCTCTTTTCTGCCAAGGATTTTCAAGGGATATTCTTGATAGCTCAACGACTGATCTAACTCCAACACGTCAGTCCTAAGCACATGAGACTGATCTGGCTCGTACTTCCTCAACATGGAAACATGAAAGACGTCATGAAGAGAAGACAACTCTGATGGCAACAACAGCCGATACGCCAAAGGCCCAATTCTCTCAACAATTTCATACGGTCCGACGTAACGAGGGGCTAACTTTCCCTTGTGTCCAAAGCGCATGACACTGCGAAACGGAGAAACTTTGAAAAATACACGATCACCAACCTGAAACTCAAGAGGTCGACGCCTCTTATTCGCATAACTGGCTTGGCGATCCTGGGCAGCTTTCATCCGCTTTCTAATAAGATCCACATGATCTTTCATTTGCTGCACAAAGTCAGGGGTAGATAGCTGCTTCTCTCCCACTTCTTCCCAACATACTGGCGATCTGCACTTTCTACAATACAAAGCCTCAAACGGCGCCATGCCAATCGTCACCTGATAGTTGTTATTATACGAAAACTCAACCAAAGACAACACATCTTTCCAGCTACCTCCGAAATCCAACACAACTGCTCGCAACATATCCTCCAACTACTGGATAGTGCACTCAGATTGGCCATCTGTCTGGGGGTGATATGCGGTGCTCATAGCCAATCTGGTACCCAAAGCTGTTTGCAAACTCTTCCAAAACCTGGAAGTAAACCTCGGATCTCGGTCGGAAACGATCGAAATTGGCACACCACGCAGTCTAACAACAAAATCAACGTACAGCTTCGCCATCTTCTTCAACGAGAAGGTCATTACATAGGGAATAAAATGCACATACTTTGGCAGATGGTCTATAACCACCCAAATAGCATCGCATCCTCTGCTGGAACGAGGTAGATGCATCACGAAATCCATAGCAATGTTCTCCCAATTCCATTGGGGCACTTCCAAACTTTGCAACAGACCACCAGGTCTCATCCTTTCGGCCTTAACCATCTGAAAATTCAAACAACGAGCAACAAAACTAGCAACGTCACTTTTTAGGCCAGCCCACCAAAAGTGCGGCTTCAAAGCATGGTACATCTTCCGTGCACCAGGATGAACACTATGTCTGCTACAGTGCACTTCCCGAAGGATCTCCTTCCTTCAAATCAATCAAATTGGGCACAACCAATCTGCCCCGGAAACGCAAACAACCATCGGAAGAGACAAAATAATCATCAAGTTCGCCAGCCCTGCCTTTCAACTGACGGATCAGTCCTCTGAGCTGCTCGAATGGTAGAAACAATCTGTGGCTCCACTTGGAAAGAAGAGACCACCACACAATCCTCATCCGGGTAAAATCTCCAACCCGTAGTGTTAAGATGCTCCTGATCCTTAGAGATGTACAACGAAGCAAGCATCTCACTAGCCTTCCTGCTCAAAGCATCAGCCACTACGTTCGAATTCCCAGGCTGGTACTTGATCTCACAATCAAAGTCCTTTAGCAGCTCCATCCACTGACGTTGACTCATGTTCAAGTCAGGCTGCGAAAACAAATACTGCAAACTTTTGTGGTCGGAGTACACCACAAACTGCTCGCCATACATGTAGTGACGCCAGATCTTCAACGCAAAGACCATCGCCGATAACTCAAAATCATGGACTGGGTAACGAGTCTCGTGCGGTTTTAACTGCCGCGAGGCATACGCAATGACCCGACCATTCTGCATCAACACACAACCCAATCCATTGAGCGAAGCGTCAGAACAAACAACGAATCCAACTATTCCGGACGGCAGAGCCAACAGAGGCGCAGTAGTCAATTTCTCCTTAAGCAGTTGAAAAACATTCTCACACTGCTCAGTCCAAACAAAACGCTTGTCCTTCTGAGTTAATTGAGTCATCGGCTTTGCTATACTTGAGAATCCCTCAATGAAGCGACGATAATAGCCAGCCAGACCTAAGAAACTGCGAATCTCGGAAACATTCTTGGGACGCTCCCAGTTCAAAACGGCATCAACCTTGCTAGGATCTACAGAAATCCCCTCGGCTGAAATCACATGTCCCAAGAATACGACGCGATCCAACCAGAACTCGCACTTGGAAAACTTTGCATACAACTGCTGGTCTCTCAGCGTCTGAAGGACAATACGCAAATTCTCCTTGTGCTCCAAAGGAGTCTTTTAATAAACTAAGATGTCGTCGATGAACACGGTCACAAACTGATCTATGAACTCTCTAAAAACCCGGTTCATCAGATCCATAAAGACTGCAGGCGCGTTGGTCAAACCAAACGGCATCACCAAAAACTCAAAGTGTCCGTACCTCGTACGAAACACAGTCTTCGCGACATCCTGATCTCTCACTCTCAGCTGATGGTACCCGGAACGAAGATCAATCTTTGAATACACAGCAGAACCTTGAAACTGATCAAACAGATCATTGATTCTCGGCAACGGGTACTTGTTCTTGACAGTGGCTTTATTCAACTGGAGAAAATCAATGCACATCCTCATTGAGCCATCCTTCTTCTTCACAAACAGTATGGGCGCTCCCCACGGTGACATAATAGGACGAAAAAAACCTTTCTCCAGCAAATCATCTAACTGCAACTTGAGTTCTCTCAACTCCGCAGGCGCCAGACGATAAGGAGCACGCAAAATCGCAGCTGTTCCAGGCACCAGCTCTATGCTGAAGTCAATCTCCAGCCTCGGAGGGAAACCAGGATCTACTCCAGAAACACATCAGGGAAATGTCGCACAACGGGAACGTCACTAAGCTGAACGCGGGAAGAAGAAGACGCATCCAAAGCGTAAATCATAAAGCCAGCATTTCCCAAAGACAACAAGCTAAACATCTCCATCGCTGAGACCAACGGGATCTTCGATCTAGAATCCTGGCCATAGAAGTCCCACTTCTCGCCAGACAAAGGGCTAAAACGCACAATCCCATGGAAGCAGTCCACGTAGGCCCTATACTTGGACAGCACATCCATCCCAACTATGCAATCGAAATCCCAAAGCATCAAACGGATCAAGTTCGCTAACAGGACATGCTCACCAAACCGCAACACACCATCTAACAAAACATCCTGGGAGAACAGGCTCACACCAGCAGGGGTAGAAACAGAAATGGCATCGCGCAAAGGGATGGTACACAGACCATGCTCAACAATAAACGAATCAGAAATAAACGAATGAGATGCACCGATGTCAAACAATACATGCGCAGCAAAATAAAAAACAAGGCAAGCACCTGCGATCACCCGACTCGGTGTCTCCTCGGCCTGCTCCCTAGTGATGGCGTTAACCTGAGCATGCTGGGGTCCTGAGAAGAAAGACTGAGACGACTGCCCGAACCGCGATGGACCAGGCTGTTGAAACGGCCTAAACTGAGTCTAACCCAATCGGGGCTGCTGAAACTGCTGATAACGGCCCCTAGACTGACCTCCACGACCCTGATACTGGGCCGCGGTCTGCTGTGATCCAGCTGACGGACACACTCTAGCAAAATGCACGTACTAACCACAAAGGTTGCGGGAACCCTGCACACCAACACACTGCGTGGAAGGATGTTTTCCACCGCAAAAACCGCAAAACTCAGCCCGAGAACCACTGCTACTCGAGCTGCCTGAACCAGAAGAGCCAGAACCCGACTTCTTCTTGAACTGCTGACCTCGAGGTCGAAACCTCTAACGGCCAGACTGCTGAGCCACCTGTGGCTGCTGCTTCTACTGGGGCTGATAGGCTGACTGGGAGGACTATGAAGACTGCGCTCCCTGAATAGCAGGACGACCACCCGGCGCTGCCTGCTGCCTACGAGCACGACGACTACGTAAACCTTCCTCAATGTCGATGGCACTGTCCACAGCCTCAGCGTAAGTCTTGGGCTTACTAGTCAAAACAATCTGATACAACTCTTCATTCAAGCCCTCAAGAAATCGAGTTCGTTTGGCTCTCTCCCGGCCAGAGACATGGGGGAACGTACGCCAACAGAGAAGATAACTTCCTAGCATACTCCCGAACAGTCATGGAACCCTGCTCCAGATGGTCAAACTCCTGCTCCCGGGCGTTCACATAACGACTCGGGTACATACTCCTGTCGTAAGGTCTCGCAAAAACTGTCCCAATAGATCCCAACACCGGTCTCTAACAAGGTACTCGAAGCGCCTCGTCATCCGCTGAAATCGTGTTATAACAACATCCATCCGCTCCATCGGGGGAGGCAAGTCACCAACTTCCTCCTCCTCATCACTAACACGAGTATGACTGCGAGCACTACGCCTATCCTCATTCTGTCCTGCTGATTCCTCAAACTGCCCCTACCTCTACCACGATGTCTAGGCGGCATCTACGAAAACACTCAACAAGATCAAGCAAAACAGAATATATACGGCATAGATAGCATATAACACAAAAATATGCAGCACGTAGTCACATAACCAAGCACATACAACACACCACACTATGCCTAGACTCGAGTGTGATCAAAGAAATCGAGCTTATCCCAGCTTAAGCTCTGATACCAAAAATGTCAGGCCTCGTGCTCTGAACAGAGTAAAATAATACAAACACATGCGGAAGCTATCAAAAAGCGGGTAAAATTTTTCGCTTTTGGCCTGACGGTTTAAAACAATGTACTTTAAAATAGAGCGATACTCAAAATATATCCCGGTTTATAAAAACAACCAACAGTATAGCATACAACAACCATAACATGATCAGACTCCAACTACTGGATACAATAACGAAGCGCAGGGCATCCCCCTGGCTAACTGATACATATATATATAAATATGCTATACGCAACTGGGACATGCTAACCACCTCCTGGGGCACCACCAGCTGGGTTAAAACCACGACCAGCTGTAAAACCTGGGTTCCCTGAAAACAACACAAACAAGGAAACAAACCAAGCCCCAGAGAGACATGGGGTCAAACCCCAGTACGGAGAGCAACAGATATAGATGAAAGAATGCATAGATAAAATGCAGATGCTATGTATGAGACACCAGATAACATCAGAAGGCTCGACCAACAAGGGAGCTAATGAACTCAAGCACAGCTCAAAGAATTTGCAACAACAGTGGCCACAGGGTGTGTTCACAGTGTGGTAATGAGCCACTCGCCATGATAGTATGCCCGAATACTAGATGCATCAAACAACTCAACCTGCCGTTGTCTCTCCCATGAACTGTGGTAGTTAACCACTCGGCACATGGTGGCTAACGATCCCAGCAGGGAGATGAGAGTGCGGTATTGCTGCTCGCCCTCGCATCCTGGTAAGAATCAACAACAGCAATACAAGATACGAAACAATGGCTGCAACCGAAATATGAATGCAATATGGGAAATGCGTGTATGCATAAACATAGCAGCTAAAATCAACAGCAATCACATATTGTTAGGATAAAATTTATAGTTTTGGTGATAACAAAGAAAAGAAAAGATTTGGAATTAAATGACAATATTCACGATGATCAACATTGCTGACAACAGTGATTAGCTCAAGCTACAGTTATAAGTTTCGAGTTGATCAAAATCAGATCTTGGAACAGTGGAGTTATTGATTTGGATATTCAAGTATTGATGAAGTAATTCGAGATATCTGCCAACAGTTCTTGTCTACAGTATCGCAATGGTATATGCAAACAGCAATGGGAACAGTGTCTCGCTCTACCAACAGAAAGGACAGTATACTTTGATAACTTTGTTCGACAGATCTTGGAACAGTGCTACTTATTGTCATCAGACTTTGCTACAGTATTATCTTTGAAAACAGTACAAGTATCTATCGACAGCTCTTTGTAAGACAGTTAGCTCAACACGACATCGTTTGCCTCAACGGATCTGATGACGTCAGCCACAGGAAAACACTAGACATCATGACGTCATCATCTTATTCAGCTTCAACGATCTCAACAGACATGATGACGTCAGCAGTGCTAAAACTTGTAAATGGAAAGATATGATGACGTCATCAGTACTGATATTTGCAAATGGATACCACGACAAGATCTCTCAACAGCAAGGAACTGTTCATTCGTCTTCTTCAAGGAAAGATCTGTCGATAGAAAAGAGTTCAGGCGCAAGGATAAAGAAGATTCAAATTCGATCGTATACTCATTTGGAAAAGATCGATGACCAAAATAAGAATCACTCATACCGCCTGAAATTAAGGAGACGAGGTTAGTACTATCTTTGAAAAAATAGTACACATTGGCAGAGGCGATTTCAATAGGAAAGCACACATATGGAAATGATACTCGCATCCCTGACGAAATGCAATTTACCATACACTGAAGCGAGATTGACGGCGTTCCACTGTCAGGAATTCAAAAAGGATTTGCTACCTTATCTGGATTCATCGACCGTTGAATGAAGATTATAAATAGCAGACTTTTTGCTTTGAAGAACAACGCTTGCCACTGCTATTTGCTAAAACGCTGTCAAAATACTCCCAGAGCTTACTCTTCATTGAAAGCATTCAAAGCTCCAGCACTCGAAGAATCTTCACCTTTGATATTCATTGTTATATCTTCGAGTGTCACTCTCTGGTTCACATTATTGAATCAAGTTTCTTTGTCTTAGAAACCAGAGATTTTACAGTACTCACAAGTGTATTCATTGTTGTATTTGATTGAGTCTGTAACAAACGGGCTTCTCAAAAAGCCGTTTGAAAACACTAAAGTGTTGTAACCAGCAGCTGCGTCTGCTTGGATTGTCGTTGTGAGATACTAGGAGTTCTCGTAGCTGTGGGTTACGGGATTGGGTGTTTGTAGAAAGGCTACTCTCATCAAAGTCTTCTAGTGATACCTTCCGAGGAGGAAGAAGGGGAGACGTAGGACATTGAAGTCCGAACTTCCAGAAACAAACTCTGATCTCTATCTTTTACATTACGCACTATTTTATTACTTGTGTTTATTTACTGTTCACAAATCGATCGGTCATTTTCCGCACATATATTGTTGGCCGAGAAATTTGAATATAACTGAGATATTCTTAAGTCTGGTAACTCGGACTTAAGTTAAGCAAAA
>KV010674.1:38735-72071 GCA_001598015.1 Dorcoceras hygrometricum | reverse complement strand
GAGCCCTTGGCAAAGATATCTGAGGCCGAGGTGTTGAATTTTCTGTGGAAGAACATCGTCTGTCGTTTCGGAATACCTCGGCGACTTGTCTCTGATAATGGAAGACAATTCTGCGGAGCTAAAGTTCGGGCGTGGTGTCAGGAATTGAAAATCGAGCAAGTCTTCACCTCGGTCGCCTACCCTCAGAGCAATGGACAGGTCGAAGTCACAAACCGAACCATTGTGCAATCTCCTAAGGCGCGACTGGAATCTGCTCGGGGAAGATGGGCGGATGAGTTGCCCAGCGTTCTCTGGGCTTACCGAACAACAGCCCGAGCTGCTACAGGGGAGACACCTTTCTCTATGGTATATGGCACGGAGGCATTGCTGCCCGCCGAGATAGGGCAAGATATTCTTCGGGTTACAGAATACGCCGAAAATAATGACGAGATAAGGGGCCTCGAGCTGGACTTTCTAGAGGAAAAAAGAACCCAAGCAGCAGTACGCTTAGCCGCTTATCAGAGAAGAATGGAGCAGTCCTACAACAAGAAAGTCCGACCGCGGAAATATGAGCTGGGAGATCTCGTCTGGAGGAAGATACAATATCAAGGTGACAGGGGGAATTAGATCCAAAGTATGAAGGGCCATACAAGGTGGTCGGGAAAGCGGCAATCGCCGCTTATTATTTGGAGGATGCGCATGGGAAACAAGGACGTCGGCCGTGGAATGTTATTCATCTTCGGAAGTATTATGCCTAAGTTTTCCTTCGCTACTTGTAACTATCTTTTGCTCGGCTACTATCTGTAATAATGACTCTATGGAATAAAAGATGTTTTCTTTCAACTCATGATGTCAATTATCGAGCTCTTCGGGTGGCGACTCGAACTGAATACATAAGCCCGACCAGCTCGGCACATAAGCCCAGTCCCGCACTGGCAAACTCGCGTAGCTCTTCTACGCAAACAATAAGCCCGACCAGCTCGACCACATAAGCCCAGTTCCGCACTGGCAAACTCGCGTAGCTCTTCTACGCAAACACATAAGCCCGACCAGCTCGGCACATAAGCCCAGTTCCGCACTGGCAAACTCGCGTAGCTCTTCTACGCAAAAGCCCGACCAGCTCGGCACATAAGCCCAGTTCCGCACTGGCAAACTCGCGTAGCTCTTCTACGCAAAAGCCCGACCAGCTCGGCACATAAGCCCAGTTCCGCACTGGCAAACTCGCGTAGCTCTTCTACGCAAAAGCCCGACCAGCTCGGCACATAAGCCCAGTTCCGCACTGGCAAACTCGCGTAGCTCTTCTACGCAAAAGCCCGACCAGCTCGGCACATAAGCCCAGTTCCGCACTGGCAAACTCGCGTAGCTCTTCTACGCAAAAGCCCGACCAGCTCGGCACATAAGCCCAGTTCCGCACTGGCAAACTCGCGTAGCTCTTCTACGCAAAAGCCCGACCAGCTCGGCACATAAGCCCAGTTCCGCACTGGCAAACTCGCGTAGCTCTTCTACGCAAAAGCCCGACCAGCTCGGCACATAAGCCCAGTTCCGCACTGGCAAACTCGCGTAGCTCTTCTACGCAAAAGCCCGACCAGCTCGGCACATAAGCCCAGTTCCGCACTGGCAAACTCGCGTAGCTCTTCTACGCAAAAGCCCGACCAGCTCGGCACATAAGCCCAGTTCCGCACTGGCAAACTCGCGTAGCTCTTCTACGCAAAAGCCCGACCAGCTCGGCACATAAGCCCAGTTCCGCACTGGCAAACTCGCGTAGCTCTTCTACGCAAAAGCCCGACCAGCTCGGCACATAAGCCCAGTTCCGCACTGGCAAACTCGCGTAGCTCTTCTACGCAAAAGCCCGACCAGCTCGGCACATAAGCCCAGTTCCGCACTGGCAAACTCGCGTAGCTCTTCTACGCAAAAGCCCGACCAGCTCGGCACATAAGCCCAGTTCCGCACTGGCAAACTCGCGTAGCTCTTCTACGCAAAAGCCCGACCAGCTCGGCACATAAGCCCAGTTCCGCACTGGCAAACTCGCGTAGCTCTTCTACGCAAAAGCCCGACCAGCTCGGCACATAAGCCCAGTTCCGCACTGGCAAACTCGCGTAGCTCTTCTACGCAAAAGCCCGACCAGCTCGGCACATAAGCCCAGTTCCGCACTGGCAAACTCGCGTAGCTCTTCTACGCAAAAGCCCGACCAGCTCGGCACATAAGCCCAGTTCCGCACTGGCAAACTCGCGTAGCTCTTCTACGCAAAAGCCCGACCAGCTCGGCACATAAGCCCAGTTCCGCACTGGCAAACTCGCGTAGCTCTTCTACGCAAAAGCCCGACCAGCTCGGCACATAAGCCCAGTTCCGCACTGGCAAACTCGCGTAGCTCTTCTACGCAAAAGCCCGACCAGCTCGGCACATAAGCCCAGTTCCGCACTGGCAAACTCGCGTAGCTCTTCTACGCAAAAGCCCGACCAGCTCGGCACATAAGCCCAGTTCCGCACTGGCAAACTCGCGTAGCTCTTCTACGCAAAAGCCCGACCAGCTCGGCACATAAGCCCAGTTCCGCACTGGCAAACTCGCGTAGCTCTTCTACGCAAAAGCCCGACCAGCTCGGCACATAAGCCCAGTTCCGCACTGGCAAACTCGCGTAGCTCTTCTACGCAAAAGCCCGACCAGCTCGGCACATAAGCCCAGTTCCGCACTGGCAAACTCGCGTAGCTCTTCTACGCAAAAGCCCGACCAGCTCGGCACATAAGCCCAGTTCCGCACTGGCAAACTCGCGTAGCTCTTCTACGCAAAAGCCCGACCAGCTCGGCACATAAGCCCAGTTCCGCACTGGCAAACTCGCGTAGCTCTTCTACGCAAAAGCCCGACCAGCTCGGCACATAAGCCCAGTTCCGCACTGGCAAACTCGCGTAGCTCTTCTACGCAAAAGCCCGACCAGCTCGGCACATAAGCCCAGTTCCGCACTGGCAAACTCGCGTAGCTCTTCTACGCAAAAGCCCGACCAGCTCGGCACATAAGCCCAGTTCCGCACTGGCAAACTCGCGTAGCTCTTCTACGCAAAAGCCCGACCAGCTCGGCACATAAGCCCAGTTCCGCACTGGCAAACTCGCGTAGCTCTTCTACGCAAAAGCCCGACCAGCTCGGCACATAAGCCCAGTTCCGCACTGGCAAACTCGCGTAGCTCTTCTACGCAAAAGCCCGACCAGCTCGGCACATAAGCCCAGTTCCGCACTGGCAAACTCGCGTAGCTCTTCTACGCAAAAGCCCGACCAGCTCGGCACATAAGCCCAGTTCCGCACTGGCAAACTCGCGTAGCTCTTCTACGCAAAAGCCCGACCAGCTCGGCACATAAGCCCAGTTCCGCACTGGCAAACTCGCGTAGCTCTTCTACGCAAAAGCCCGACCAGCTCGGCACATAAGCCCAGTTCCGCACTGGCAAACTCGCGTAGCTCTTCTACGCAAAAGCCCGACCAGCTCGGCACATAAGCCCAGTTCCGCACTGGCAAACTCGCGTAGCTCTTCTACGCAAAAGCCCGACCAGCTCGGCACATAAGCCCAGTTCCGCACTGGCAAACTCGCGTAGCTCTTCTACGCAAAAGCCCGACCAGCTCGGCACATAAGCCCAGTTCCGCACTGGCAAACTCGCGTAGCTCTTCTACGCAAAAGCCCGACCAGCTCGGCACATAAGCCCAGTGCTCATCCATCCCTTATGGGAGCTCGGATTTCCCTTAATAAATGCATGGTCCCCCTTGTGGGACAAATAGAATTTCCCCGGGCCCAACCGTTTGATCTTGATGAGTTGCATAAGAACGTAGGGGACCAAAGGCAGGTTGTGATATCTGAGGAGGATAGCCAAAGATAGAAGAAAACTGTATGAGTTGGGAGCTAGTTGGCTCGGACTTATTTTTATGTGTTGGCAGAGATCGGCTATGAACCTCGGGAGGGGGAATCGGAGACCCATCTCCAGTTGATTGATATAAAAAGAATGGAAACCCCGAGGAGGACGATGAGCCCTCTCATTGAGGCCCGGGATTATGACCTCAAAACGATCGGACATCCCCCCCTTCTCCTTGATAAAGGAGATGTCCGAGGACCTCAGGTTGGAGGATTTCTCCTCGTACCAAGGAGGCTGTGAGGAACCCAGCTCAGCCTGGTCGGGGAGCCAGGGTTCCTTAGTCTCGGGACTAACCGGGACACTATCTATTGATGCGGCTGTACTGCTCACGGGAGTAGTAGAGGGAAAAGACATGTTTTATGGTCAGTAAGAACTTACGGAGGGAAGAGAGAATAGGTCGGACGAACAAGTCTCGTGCTCGGGAGCGAGAGGGAATTTGCACAGAGTAACGACGCTTTGAAAATGGAGAGTAAGAAATGAGCCTCCAAGATCACGTATATATATAGAGAAGAGAGGAACAATCGTGGCCGTCTGATTTCACCTTTTCCAACGGCCCAGATCACCTCGGGAAGCTCAAAGGTCGCATCGGACGTCAGCCTACTCTGCTCGCGCGTCAGGCTACGCGTCAGGCTACTTTAATCTCCACCGTCCATGGAGATTTTATCAACGGCTGAGAGATGTTGTCACGAGGATCGTGGTTTTGTCATAAAAACACAACCCGACCTCAATCTCATCGTACACGTGTCCTCTTATCAACGGTTGTGGAATAGCATAGAGAGGATCGTGTTTTTCTTCAAAATTGTGGGTCTTAACCTCGGGTCCCGACTACAAGTATACTTCCTCCTATACTTCAATTCTTCGTCTAGGACTAGCGACGGGAGATACTCCTGATGCCCCCCATTAGTAGCTCGGGACCCGAGGACCATTAGTAGCTCGGTACTCGAGGACAAAGCACCAACCCTACCTACGTCATCAAAGGCGAAAGCAATCAAGAGGCGCGCATAGAGCTCGGAGATCGGGGCGCACGCAGGGAGCTCGGAGCTCGGGATTTTCATCGAGGCCATGCCATATGCTCGGGAGTCGCCCGAGCTCCTTCATTATGGAGAAGAGCTTATAAACCCGAGGAGACAATATAAGTGCTAGGCCTCTCCCGAGGACCCCAACCCGATGTGTTAAAGCACTTCCGCAAAAGACGGAGAACGTGGGTCGTATTATGCGGGAGACGGGCGCACGATCTCACCCACGTCTCGACAGAACGTGCCAACGAGACGATTCATCTGCCTAGCCCCTCTATAAATACCCCCAGGTTCGTTCTCTTACGATCATTCACTCTCTATTGCACTCTCTCGCACACAGCTTATATTCCTCTCATTTTACTCTCGTGCACGGCTGACTTAATCATCGGAGGGGCTTCGCCGGACAAACCTCCGGCGCCCTTTCACAAGTGTTCGTTGGTTGCAGGAATACGCATAAATTCTCCAATCCCCGACGTGCCCGAGGTCCTCGACGTGGTCGCAGCTCGTCGGCTGAACTATTTGGCTACATCAAATTGATTTGAAGATATACATATAACTTTGACAAAGTATTATTTTGAAAATCCAAATCTGGACCAAAACAGGTTTGTGTCTCACATCTTTTGGCAATGACTATGGCGACAACAGGGGTGCATAAATTCGTGGACACTGGGACACCATATGTAATGATTTAGCACCCTTGGTTCCCGAGGGCCCTATTAATGTGATCAGACGGGAGGCTTTTTCAATGTTTAACGTGGAAATAAAAAAAAAATTGCAAGAATAATGTAAAAACCATGAATCTCACAAATTACTGTATCCCACCGTTTAAATGGCGGGACTACTATTTTTTATATATATTCTGTTAGGGTGAAACTTTGAATAAATTAAAAAAAAAATTTAAGTAACTCCCTCGTGACCGAAGGTGTGAATAAATTTAACAAAAAAGTCTTTGAGTTTTACTGACCCGACTGTGGATAAAACGGGACATTTTTAAAATTTCCTAAATAGGACGGCTTTCCTTCATTCCTTTACTCTCTTTTATTTCTTCATTCCTTCACAGATTTCTCTTACTCATTCGTATATTTCTTCTCAAACACGTTTTCTATTACATTTCTTTACACGAAATTTCGAAACCAGGTATATTATTTTATTGTAAATAATTACGTTGAAAATTTGATGTATATGTTACTGATTATTATTATACTATATCTGTTTTGTATTTGTGCAATATATTCGTGGACAGTAGGACACCACTGATGATGTGTTAGCATCAGGAAGTATCACATCATCAGATGTTCAAAGTAGGTGCTCACAGCATCAATTTTCTTTATATAGTGAGAAACTTGTAATTTTGGTATGCATATATCATTGAATTTTATTTTGGTCACACAATATTGTCAAATTTAAATTTTAGTTCATTATTTTTGTTAGCCTTAGTTATGTTTCAATGTGGTGGTGTTGATATCTAACATTCCTATGTGTAGTACTGCAACACCTTCGATAAAAATATTAAATTACAAAATTTATCAATATTTCGAGGTTCATATGTATAACTGATATTATCAGTCTATATATTTGTGTGTCCGTGTGCCTATTATATATATATATATATATATATAGATTGATATTATTCTGTGACTTTAAGCAACATGGTTTAAAATTATAATTTTTTGCAGAGTCATCCGTGCATTCAAGTGGGTAAAATAGGTCATTATCATTTTATGATGATTTGGTCATTCCCTCATTGGAGAAAAAGCTGAGAAATCTATCTAATATTTTATTCCAGTAATCAAAGAATAATGGTTAATATTATTAGCTGCTAGCTAGCAACAACATACAATAAAAAGAGGTGGACCGATCATTCATGTTTTAAATTAATTTAAGTACAAAATAATGTTTTATGTATGTACCATACTTATTAAATAACCTTATTTTTTGTACTACTGAATTTTAAAAAGAACTATGTCGACACTGGAGCATAATTTGTGAGAAGAAAATAAAGAGACGACATTTTAAGGGACAGCCTACCAAAAGTGGAATTTTACCAATGTAAAGTATGATATTAACGACATTGTTTCCGAATAAGGAAATATTTATTATTCTTTTTATTCAATGGAAGTATTTTGGACTTAAAATTTTTGGAAAAAAAATTCTTCTCCTCAATAACTTATCTTGCTTTATGTTTACTCTACGAATTCGTCAAATGTTGGTTTTAATGTACTAATTTTTATAATTCCGGCTATTTTGTTCCAATTTCTCATTAATTTGGTATTGGATATGTAAATATTTCCAATCCCATATCGATAGATTTCGGAGTTACATCAGTATTGTTAAGGATTAAAAAAACACAAGGTACATAGTTTAGAAAGAGATTGAATAAACTCTTTGATAACTTTTGTGTTTTAAATAAGTTTCACATCAGTTGCGTTAACAACTAAAACTGTAACTCAATCTAATATGTTCTCTTGTGAAATATAAATATATGCGAAAAAGGTCTCAAAGAACAGTGAAAAGTGTATGCAAATGTATGCTGAATTTAAATTAGATTGCGAGGAGATATTTGTTTATAGAAGTTCGAAACAATACTTCTACGTCTCCCATTTCTTTAAGTCAAGGAAGGTATTCCACTAGAAGATTTGAAAAAAATACAGAGTATCATAATTCAGTCAGTCAGGCCACACCAGAGCTGAAATCATAGTCTCACAGATCATGGCAGCTCACAAGCTGTGTATACAATGAATTTCTAAAGATTTTCTGAAGAATAAGAATACGAATCCCAAAAACTAAAGATTCAGCAACACGCTGAAATCTTGTTACAATTTAAAGAGAATGGTTTGGTTTTCTGTTTAATGTCAGCTCGCAATCTCGTTTCTCGTTATGATCATGCGTATACTTGCAACCGATCTTCTATATATGCTCTTTGGATCCAATGATAATAAATGTTACCCGTGGACACATCGGATGGATCCCGAGCTGTTGTCTGAAGCTCAATATGTAGCGACCCGACTTTTGATTAAGGAAATTTCAGAAGTTTTGGGGTTCCAATTTGTGAGACCCAAAAGCTGATAAGATTAATTGGGTTAATTAATCGGGTTTTATTGAGATCAGCTTTGCGTTGATGAGCTTGGAGAAGTTATCGGGTTTTGTTTTAGCCCTTAGAACAGTTCTGGAGAGTTGGAGTTTCGCGGAATCTGTTTAGTAGCGAGTGCTGGGTCATCGCTGAATGTTGGCGCTCAGCAGTGGTGACGTCAGCAGTAGTGGTTGTATTCAGCAGTCGTAGCAAGATCTGTTGTTGCTGAGCAGTAGAGAGTGCGCTAGCGTGTTTCAACAGTGAGTAGTTCTACGTCGTCGTTTGGATTAGTTGAAAAGACATCGTTTTGGATTAGCGAAGAAGACTCAGCTGTGAGTTGCGTTAGCGTCAGCTGTGTGAGAGATCTGTTGTAGCGTTGCTAACAGATGTTGGTTAGTGTTCAGCAGTGAGTAGCGGGTTACGTGTCCAGTTGTGACAGTAGTTCTCTGCGACGTCGTTTGAGTTAGTAGCGATCGCTGTTTTGGCTTAGTGAGAGATATGTTGCAAGATCAGTTTGCGAGCGGGAATACCAATTGTGATGGATTAAGTGTGGTGGATACTGTTTCTTCAGCTGTGAGTAGCTTTGGCTTATATTAGAGGACTTGGTCTTTGAATTGAGTATCCAGTTTCCATACTTAGAATATTTTCTCGATTGCCAAATCCTGTCGCGATACCCTAGCTACTGTTCACCGAACCTTATCTTATTCGATTGCCGGCGGTAGACAGCTCCGACGAGGGCGAGAGTGGTAGCGTTGGACTCCTTTTGCTGAGACGCTTCGTTTGGATATTGCTTTCGGACGTTTTCTTGAAGCTGGTGAGGTGTGCGAAGACATCTCCCTTGTGTAGTCTGTTAGCATAAGCGTCGGATTTCGCTCCTAGCTTTTTGGGATAAGTTCAGATCCTGCCTTTAAGCTTGTTAGAGATTTCGGTGGGGTTTGATGAGGTAGGATAGCGCTGGTCGAGTTGTAGCTCCCAGCTGTTGCTTTTCTGTGCTCCGATCTTTGAGTAGTTTCTTGTGTTGCCGTTGAGCAGGTGGTGGATCTGCGCCATTGTGGCAATCTGCTTGTAGTAATTGTTGTCCAGAGATTTAAGGTACGGATGTGAGCTTGTTTATAGCTTAGGATTGAGCATGGATTATGTGCCTGCTGTGTATGCTCTGTGTTATTATCGTTTGTGTTTTGTATTGATATCAGCTGTTGCATTTGCATACACGCATTATCCTGTTGAGCTCTGTTTTGCTAGCTGTGCCTGTTCTGTTGAATTGAGAGTACCAGGATGCTATGTTCAAGGATGAGCGGGTAGTTCCCGTATACCTTGGAGGCTGAGCGGGTAACTCCCGTACTTTATTCTCCCTGCTGAGATTGTTAGCTGCTATGAGCGGAGTGGGTAGCTCCCACATCTCATGAGTGAGCAACAGCAGGTGGAGTTGTTTGTTGGCATCTGGTACTGTGTATTGGAGACGAGTGGGTAGCTCCCATTTGCTCAGTACACCATCTCGTGGCCACTACTGATTGTTCCTTTGATCAGATCTTGCTGTTGAGATCCTTTGGCTCCCTGATTTCGGTTGTAGCCTTGATCCCTTGCATATCATTTGCATATTTATCTGTTGCTTTTCTTATGCTGTTTGTATTGCTCTCCGTACTGGGGTTTGACCCCGAGGTCCCTCTGGGACTGGTGTATTGTTTCCTGTATGTGTTTTCAGGTTTCCCAGGTTTCTCTGCTGGTCGTGGCTTTGACCCAGCTGGAGGTGCCCAGGAGGTGGATAGAATGTCCCGGTTAGCGTATAGCATATATGTACTAGTACTGTTAGCCGGGGAATGCCCTGTGCTTGTGGGACTGTGTCATCCGTTGTAGTACTGATATTTGTATTTGTTTAAATGCTGTACTCTTGCACTGAGTGTTTGTAAAATACTGGGATTACCTTGGGTATTGTGTATTTTAAATTATATGTTTTAAACCGTCAGGCCTAAAGCGAAAATTTTAAGCCACTTTTCTTCCGCTATGTTTGCGTGATTTAACTCTGAGTAGAGCACGAGACCTGAAATTTTTGGTATCAGAGCTTAAGCTGGGATAAGCTCGATTTATGTCGATCACACTTGAGTCTAGGCACAGTTTTGTGTGTTGCATGTGCTTGATTATGTGATCTATTTGCTGCAATTACTTCTGCTGTATTTGTTTGTTGTGATCTTACCCTCTTAGTGTTTCTTAGATGCCGCCTAGACGTAGGGGTAGAGGTAGAGGGCAGATTCCGGAAGAGTCTGAAGGTCAGACAGAAGGTGATCAGCGTAGTTTTCCCCGTCGTGGTCACGATAGGCAGGCCGAGGATGAGGTTGACGAGTTGGCTGCTCGTGTGAACGATATGGAACTCGTTATGGCAAGGTTTCAGCGTATGAATCCTCAGGTTTTTAATGGGGATGAGTCTAGTGCTGATGCAGATTCGTGGTTACAGCATGTCAGTTTGTTTAACCGTGTGCAGTATGATGACGAACTCAAGTTGAGTCTGGCTACTTTCCAGTTGAGGAAAGGTGCAGAGCGTTGGTGGAGAGGCGCTTTGAGGACTTTGGAAGAGACTGGAGTAGGGATTACGTGGGACAGTTTTTGCGTTGCTTTCCGTCAGGAGTATGTCCCGGAGTCCTACGTGAACGCCCGTGAGCGTGAGTTCGATAACTTGGAGCAGGGTAGTATGTCTGCTAGAGAGTATGCCCGTTGGTTTTCTTCCCTTCTTGCGTATGTGCCGCATGTTTCTGGTCGGGAGAGAGCGAAGAGAAATAGGTTTCTTGAGGGGTTGAACGAGGAGTTGTATTCCTTGGTTTTGGCTAGCTCGCCGAAGAGTTATGCAGAGGCGGTGGACAGTGCGATCGACATCGAGGAAGGTTTGAGGAACCGTCGGTCTCGTGGTAGGCCGCAGGTGGCGCAGAGTAGTCGTCCAGTGGTTCAGGGAGCGCAACATTCCCAGTTTGTGCAGTCGTCTCAGCCACCCCAACAGCAGCAACAGGTAGCCCAACAGTTTGATCATCAGAGGTTTAGGCCTCGTGGTAAGCAGTTTAAGAAGAATTCTGGTTCTAGTTCTTCTGATTCTGGTAGCTCCAGCAGTGGTGGTACCAAGGTTGAGTATTGTGGCCAGTGTGGTGGAAAGCACCATACAGCGCAGTGTGTGGGTTGCAGGGTTCTTGTAATGTTTGTGGTCAGTACGGACACTTTGCCAGAGCGTGTCCTTCGTCTGGATCGCAGCATACCGCAGCTCCACCGTAGGGTCGAGTTGGATCGTCTTGAGGTTGTTCTGCTTTCCCAGTTCAGCAGCAGAGGTTGGGGGAGCCTCAGTTTAGACCGTTTCAGCCGCCTGGTCCTTTGCGGTTTGGACAGTCTTCCCACCCTCAGTTTTCTGGACCTCAGTTTGCCCAAGTGAACGCCATGACCAGGGAGCAAGCGGAAGGCACACCGGGCGGCGGGATTATCCAAGGTACTTGCTTTGTTTTTGATTTTTCTGCGCGTGTGTTGTTTGATACAGGAGCGTCGCATTCTTTTATTTTTTATGCATTTGTGGTTGAACATGGTTTGCATACCACTCCTCTGTGTGATGTTGTATCTGTTGCGACTCCTGCGGTGCGAGCCTGTTCTCCTAGGAGATTTTGTTGAATGGTGTTATTAGATTTGGCGATAATGTGTTGTTAGCCAACCTGATCACGCTAGTGATGTGGGATTTTGACTGTATAGTGGAAATGGACGTGTTGTCTAGCTATAGGGCCACTGTGGATTGTTTCCATGGCGTTGTCTGTTGTCGCTTGAGAATGCTGGTTTCATGATCTATGCCTTAGATGCGTCTTCTTCTTCGAGCGTAGAGCTTAGTAGAGTCCCTGTGGTTCGACATTTCCCGGATGTGTTTTCTGAGGAGATTCCTGGTTTTCCTCCGAGGCGGGAGATATACTTCAGCATTGAGTTGGTTCCTGGTACAGCTCCGATTTCGCATGCTCTGTATCGTTTAACGCATGCTGAGTTGAGGGAGCTTAAGGATCAGCTTAGTGATTTGCTGGAGAAGGGATTCATTAGGCCTAGCATGTCCCCGTGGGGAGCACCTATTTTGTTTGTTAAGAAGAAGGACGGGTCGAGAGGATGTGCATCGACTTTAGGCAGTTCAACAAGGCGACAGTGAAGAACAAGTACCCTTTGCCTAGGATCGATGATCTTTTTGACCAGTTGCAAGGGTCTGCCGTGTTTTCAAAGATCGATCTGTGTTCTGGGTATCATCAGTTGCGCATCCGTGAGCAGGATGTTGAGAAGACTGCGTTTCGTACGAGGTATGCGCATTAAGAGTTTCTAGTTATGCCTTTTGGTTTGACGAATGCTCCCGCAGTTTTCATGGACTTGAAGAATAGAGTCTTTAGAGAGTTCATCGATCAGTTTGTGATTGTGTTTATCGATGACATTTTGGTGTATTCTAAGACTCCGTTGCAACACAAAGAGCATTTGATGCTGGTTCTTCAGAAGCTTCGAGACTTGCAGCTGTATGCTAAGTTCTCCAAGTGCGAGTTTTGGTTGGACGGAGTTGTGTTTCTGGGTCATGTGATTTCTGTTGATGGTATTTCTGTGGATCCCAGTAAGTTTGAGGCAATGATTAACCGGGAGCGTCCCAAAAATGTTGCTGAGATTCGTAATTTCTTGGGTTTGACTTGCTATTATCGACGGTTTATAGAAGGATTTTCTAGTATAGCTAAGCCAATGACGCAGTTGACTCAGAAAGACAAGATGTTTGTTTGGACTGAGCAATGCGAGAATAGTTTTCTGTTGCTCAAAGAGAAGCTAACTACTGCGCCTGTGTTAGCTCTGCCGTGTGGTTCACGTGGTTTTGTTGTTTGTGCAGATGCTTCTTTGAATAGATTGGGTTGTGTGTTGATGCAGAATGGTCGAGTCATTGCTTATGCCTCTCGGCAGTTGAAGCCGCATGAGACTCGTTACCCAGTTCATGATTTGGAGTTAGCAGCAGTGGTTTTTGCTTTGAAGATTTGGCGCCACTACCTGTATGGTGAGCAGTTTGTGGTGTACTCCGACCACAAGAGTCTTCAGAATCTGTTTTCTCAGTCAGATTTGAACATGAGACAACGTAGATGGATGGAGCTGCTAAAGGATTTTGATTGTGAGATCAAATACCAGCTTGGGAAGATGAATGTAGTTGCTGATGCATTGAGCATAAAGGCTCAAGTAGCGATGTTGGCTTCGATGTAGATTTCGAAGGTCCATGAACATTTTAGCACTACTGGTTGGAGGTTTTACCCTGCTGAGGATTATGTTGTGGTGTCTTCTTTTCAAGTTGAGCCACAGCTTGTTTCTAACATTAGAGCAGCTCAGAGGACTGATCCATCCATCCATGAGTTGAAGCTGAAGGTGAGAGCTGGACAGTTGGAAGACTATACTGTCTCTCCTGATGGTTGTTTGAGATTTCGTGGCAGGCTTGTTGTGCCAAATCTGGTTGATCTTAGAGAAGAAATCTTGCGAGAAGCACACTGCAGTAGATACAGTGTCCATCCTGGTGCAAGGAAGATGTATCATGCCTTGAAGCAGCATTACTGGTGGGCAGGTTTGAAGAGTGATGCTGCTGATTTTGTAGCCCGATGTTTGAATTGTCAGCAAGTCAAGGCAGAGAGGATGAGACCTGGTGGTTTGTTGCATAGCTTAGAGGTGCCCCAATGGAATTGGGAGCACGTAGCTATGGATTTTGTCATGCATTTTCCCCGTCCAGCAGAGGTTGTGATGTTGTGTGGGTTGTGGTAGACAGATTGTCGAAGTCTGCGCACTTCATTCCCTACAACATGAGCTATTCTTTGAAGAAGATGGCGAAGCTGTACATAGATTTTGTGGTGCGTTTGCATGGTGTGCCAGTTTCGATTGTTTCAGATCGTGATCCTCGATTTACTTCCAGGTTTTGGAAGAGTTTACAAACAGATTTGGGAACTAGATTGGCTATTAGTGCAGCCTATCACCCCCAAATAGATGGCCAATCGGAGAGAACTATCCAGATTTTAGAGGATACGTTGAGAGCTGTTGTGATGGATGTACTTCAGTGGTAGCTGGCAAGACTCGTTGTCTTTGGTTGAGTTCTCCTACAATAACAGCTATCAGGTCACGATTGGCATGGCACCGTTTGAAGCTTTGTATGGCAGAAAGTGTAGATCGCCAGTGTGTTGGGAAAAAGTGGGGGAGAAGCAGCTGTCTTCCTCAGAGTTTGTGCAGCAGATGAGAGATCAGGTGGACTTGTTTCGCCAAAGAATGAAAGCTGCTCAAGATCGCCAAGCCAGTTATGCGAATAAGAGGCGTAGGCCTTTATAGTTTGAGGTTGGTGATCTAGTTTTCCTTAAGGTTTCTCCTTTCCGCAGCGTTATGAGGTTTGGTCTCAAGGGAAAGTTAGCTCCTCGCTATGTTGGTCCTTATGAGATCTTAGAGAGGATTGGTCCTTTGGCTTATCGGTTGTTGTTGCCACCAGATTGTCTTCCTTACATGATGTGTTTCATGTTTCGATGTTGAGGAAGTATGAGCCAGATCCCTCGCATATGTTGAGACCTGACGAGGTTGAGTTAGATTGGACTTTGAGCTACGTTGAGTATCCCTTGTAGATCTTGGATAGAAAAGAGAAACAGCTGAGGAACAAAACCATTCCTTTGGTGATGGTTCAGTGGAGCAAGCACGGTAGAGAAGAAGCTACTTGGGAACTGGAAGAGAAGATGCAGCGTGAGTGGCCGCATCTGTTTGAGTAGATGTTGCTTTTGTTCCAGTAGATGGTTGCTTGTGTTTCTTTCCCCAGTTATCTTGAACTCTGTTTTGAAGTTGATTGATTTCGAGAACGAAATCCATTTTAGTGGGGGAGAGATGTGAGACTCGAAAGCTGATAAGATTAATTGAGTTAATTAATTGGGTTTTATTGAGATCAGCTTTGCGTTGATGAGCTTGGAGAAGCTATCGGGTTTTGTTTTAGCCCTTAGAACAGTTCTGGAGAGTTGGAGTTTCGCGGAATCTGTTCAGTAGCGAGTGCTGGGTCATCGCTGAATGTTGGCGCTCAACAGTGGTGACGTCAGCAGTAGTGGTTGTATTCAGCAGTCGTAGCAAGATCTGTTTTCGATGAGCAGTAGAGAGCGTGTTTCAGCAGTGAGTAGTTCTATGTCGTCGTTTGGATTAGTTGGAACGACAGCGTTTTGGATTAGCAAAAAAGACTCAGCTGTGAGTTGCGTTAGCGTCTGCTGTGTGAGAGATCTGTTGTAGCGTTGCTAACAGATGTTGGTTAGTGTTCAGCAGTGAGTAGCGGGTGACGTGTCCAGTTGCGACAGTAGTTCTCTGCGACGTCGTTTGAGTTAGTAGCGATCGCTGTTTTGGCTTAGTGAGAGATATGTTGCAAGATCTGTTTGCGAGCGGGAATACCAGTTGTGATGGATTAAGTGTGGTGGATACTGTTTCTTCAGCTGTGAGCAGCTTTGGCTTATATTAGAGGACATGGTCTTCGAATTGAGTATCCAGTTTCCATACTTAGAATATTTTCCCGATTTCCAAATCCTGTCGCGATACCCTAACTACTGTTCATCGAACCTTATCTTATTCGATTTCCGGCGGTAGACAGCTCCGTCGAGGGCGATAGTGGTAGCATTGGACTCCTCTTGCTGAGACGCTTCGTTTGGATATTGCTTTCGGACGTTTGCTTGACGCTGGTGAGGTGTGCGAAGACATCTCCCGTGTGTAGTCTGTTAGCATAAGCGTCGGATTTCGCTCCTAGCTTTTTGGGGTAAGTTCAGATCCTGTCTTTAAGCTTGTTAGAGCTTTCTATGGGGTTTGATGAGGTAGGATACCGCTGGTCGAGTTGTAGCTCCCAGCTGTTGATTTTCTGTGCTTCGGTCTTTGAGTAGTTGCTTGTGTTGCCGTCGAGCAGATGGTGGATCTACGTCATTGTGGCAATCTTCTTGTAGTAATTGTTGCCCAGAGATTTGAGGTACAGATGTGAGCTTTGAGCATGGATTATGTGCCTGCTGTGTATGCTCTGTACTATTATCGTTTGTGTTTTGTATTGATATCAGCTGTTGCATTTGCATACACGCATTATCCTGTTGAGCTCTGTTTTGCTACCTGTGCCTGTTCTGTTGAATTGAGAGTACCAGGATGCTATGTTCAAGGACGAGCGGGTAGTTCCCGTATACCTTGGAGGCTGAGCGGGTAACTCCCGTACCTCATTATCCCTGCTGAGATTGTTAGCTGCTATGAGCGGAGTGAGTATCTCCCACATCTCATGAGTGAGCAACAGCAGGTGGAGTTGTTTGTTGCCATCTGGTACGGTGTATTGGAGACGAGTGGGTAGCTCCCATATGCTCAGTACACCATCTCGTGGCCACTAATGATTGTTCCTTTGATCAGATCTTGCTGTTGAGCTATTGTTGAGATCCTTTGGCTCTCTGCTTTCGGTTGTAGCCTTGATTCCTTGCGTAGCATTTGCATATTTATCTGTTGCTTTCTTATGCTGTTTGTATTGCTCTCCGTACTGGGGTTTGACCCTAAGATCCCTCTGGGGCTGGTGTATTGTTGCCTGTATGTGTTTTCAGGTTTCCCAGGTTTCTCTGCTGGTCGTGGCTTTGACCCAGCTGGAGGTGCCCAGGAGGTGGATAGAATGTCCCAGTTAGCGTATAGCATATATGTGACGCCCGAACCCACGGGAATCACGAATTTGGGTTGAAATAAAAATTCTCGAATAAAAGAAGGGCTGAAAGACAATTTGTTATAAGCTGTATTTCTTATAACTTAAAAGAATGAAACACGAACTCAACCAAAAGCTGACAGACACTCACTTGCGTGCTAACTACTAAAAACATTTGCGGAAAACAGATTCTATTATATATATTGCAATTGTGGTGTACAACAGCTGATATTCTATATGAACTACTACTATTGCAACTGATTTAATACAGTCTTTACAAAAGATAAAATAACATCAGACTTGACACGGAAAACGCTGGCCATTGACAAACACACACCCAGTAGCTGCTATCAGTTTTCACCTCCTGTTCGCTCCTCAGCTGTCATACCTGCACCATTTTAAAAGCTAATGAGCCTAGGGCTCAGCAAGTAAAATCTGAGTAATAACGATTCATTTCACGCAGGCAAACATCTGAAACATACATAACTTGAGTTAAAGGAACATTAATGAACATATCATTCATTCGTAAACATTTCTTTCTTTCATAAACTTGGAGATAGGGGATAATAACCCAGATCTCATCATCAATATCATTTTCTTTTGATTTATGGCTTAGAAGCTCTACTTAGGTCCGTGTTGCACTTTGATCAAAATGACTTCCGATATCAGTTTTAGCATATAGCTCGTATGAAAGGGCAGCCGACATCTGGACGACTACTCACCCTTCTCCTTGGTGACCGTCTGTTATCTATGCCATAAATCCTTAAAATAAACTTTTGTTCCTTTAACATCATTTCTTTCTTTGAAATCTCTTTAAACATCATCGAGTTCCATCATTTAAAACTTGCTTCCCATTTTTAAAACTTTACTGAGTATCGAATTCGACTGCTGAAACTCATCGCTGAAATGAAACAGTCGCAACTAGAAGAAACTGTACTGGGAAACAAAACAGATCTTCACTGTTCATGATTATCGTAAAACAGCTATAAGGATATCAGCTAACATTGAATCAGATGTGTTAAATGAAACAATGTCGTTAGCATAAGAAACAGATGTGGCTTGGGATACTGTTTGAATAGTGAACAGCTGTAACTATGAAATAGCATTGGTCAACTCAGCTGTCAACGAATTGATTTGGTCAACTCAGACGTCAACACAACTTAAACAAAGGCTTTCAGGTGTTGAACAAACCAACAGCTGAATACAACCTAAAGCAACAGCTGAATACAACTAACGCAACAGCTGGTTACAAACAAATGCAACAGCTGGTTACGAACAAAACTAACAGCTGATGAACAATAAAACTAACAGCTGATGAACAACTAACAGCTGATGAACAATAATACAACAACTGTTTACGAAAACTGATGCAACAGCTGATGACTTAATAAAACCAACAGCTGATGAACAATTGCAAAGCTGACAACAGCTGATGTGAGAAATTCTCGAAACCAAAAGCTGACTTTAAACTTGGTGTTGCAACATCAAAACGACAGCTACGCTATCAGCTGTTATCTATCAAACCAGACTTTATACTGATTCGACTAACAACATCCGATTACATAGCGTCAAATTCCAATGTTACCATTCACCAGAAGGAAGAACATTCATGAACATACTTGAATCAAACTTGAATCCTCAGTATCCATATTTTTCTGGAAAACACTTGGAAGCAGAAAAAACATCATTTTGAACCCATATTTCTTTCCTTTTTACATGCTTAATTCATTTTAAACATGAACTTCAACATATCTTAAACATACAGGCAAGCAGATCCATAAAATGAATAAAATCAATATATACTTTAAATGGTGTAGCAAAGGATCAGCTTTTACTTGCCTTAACAAAGCTTTGCAACTGTGGTTAATTCCGACAGAATCTTCTTCCTGAGCAATACACGAACTCCTCTGGAAAAAATTTTGAAGAAGCTTTGAAAGGTTTTGTTCGGTTTCTTCACATAGAGCACCGCTTGATTTTTTGGAAAATGTTTTGGTTTGCGAATAATGATGCATGATGTGTCTAAAACCCTATATATATATGAATTAGAATGCCTAAGAAAGAAACACGTTTAATCAATATGCCCAAAAAGTCTTTTAAAAGCGCTACTTCATTTCAAAGAGAAATCTAATGCATAAATAAAAACCGAACTATTTTAGTTAAAATGAAGGATTCAGTTGGCTAGTAGGATCAACCATGCAGCTGCTGTAATTGCATCCTTGTAACTGAAATCAATTCAACTAATGCGGGAACTGATTAACGCAAATAGCTCAAATCTGATCTCAACTCAACGTAATAATGAAAGCTGATTTCACGCAACTACAAAGCTGAAACTCAACTTGATAAAACAAAAGCTGAATTCAACAATTAAAAGCTGAATAAATTTAGCATTTTCATTTAATCCCTCAAATCTTATAACTTTCTAACTGTGTCCTATAAAAGATACTGTTCATTAAATGATTTTCCTTTTTTTGCTCAAAATGACAACTCTGATACGATGTAGCACTCGAACTTTCCTGAATTTAGCTGAAAGTGTCCCAATGACTTTAAATGAATCCTCAGAAGTCAATACATCGAATCATGCTACAATCGGAATGATTTGACAAGCAGTTTGTAGCGTACTGATGTCCTGAACCAAACTACTCATCTGAGCTGATCTTTTTAGAGCTGAACTGTCCCTGAGCTGAACACCTCTTAGCTGTTATATTCTAAACCGATCTGCTTTTTCTAAGATGATCCGCTCTTAAACTATTTTGCTCTTCTCAGCTTTTCTGCTCTTCTAAACTGTTATGCTCTTGACTAATCTAGCTGAACTAAGCTGTTCTGACCTGATTCAGTTTATTTAACAGAGTTGTCCTTTCTCATATCTGATCTGAACAAAATGCGTTGTTAGCTCTAGTCTGATCGGATCGTTTATACTTCGAGCTGATTTGATCTTAGCTTATTTTTATTTTCACCAAAATTTAGAATATTCAACAAGTATTTTTCAGTCGCCACATAATGATTAAATCGGACTAATGAGATATGTAAATAATTAAATATAATAAAAATTTTGTTGCAGTGGCAACATATCAATGCTCACCCTATTTAAATTTGCGTTTAAAAATCATCTCAAATTTTAAAGAACTTTTAGTAGATATGTTGTTAGATTGTCTCAGTCTACTGTAGGATGAATTGACCCAATCCATCTAGATTAAGATAATACTTTTACGGACCGGATCGGAAATACACCGCACAAGATTAATATGTGTTGTGTTTCTAATAGGAATTTTTTTAGACGTTCGTTCTATCATTAAGTTGCAGGGCTAGTCCCGATGTTTTATTACCACCATTGCCAAATTTAGAAGACATAATTAATATAACCGAAACTATTTCTATGCGTTCTTGTAGTGAAAGTATAAGCAAATAGGCTAAATGAAGATAAATATTCTTTCAAATATTTTAAAAAGTAATACACGGAACTAATTTGAGATATCTTGCTAAGGATTTGAACTTTATCTATTGATTTAATTTGACTTTAATGACATTATCCCCTGAAATTTGGCTCCAAGTAGTTCACGGTTGTTGAATTAGATAGATGTTCGTCGATATTTGTCAAATCAATCCAAGGACCATCTAGTCGATCAGCAGGATGATTTCCTCATGTCGAAACTCTATTTCTTTTTTTTTTAGAGCAGAACTTTATTTGCTTCTAAAGCTTACTTTAGGCACGTAACTTTCCTGCTTATGATCTATATATTTATTGGAGATTGATGTAGCCAAATTATCTCAGCCGAGAGCTACCACCACGTCGGGAGAACGAGCTCTGTTCGTCGGGTACCACGTCGAGCGTCGGAGCACTGGACGGTGAAAAGTGCTTCTCTTTGCTTGATATCTGCAATCACAAGTCACTGGTCAGAGGGCGTCGGAAGTGTGTCCGGCGAAGCCCCTCCGATGCTTAAGTCAGGCATTGCGCGCGAGAGAAGAGAGAGCAAATATGTGCTGAGTGCAAAAGTGTGCAAGAATGAGTGTGTGTGTTGAATGAGACGTACCTGGTATTTATAGAGGGGCTAAGTCGGTGGAGAGGAGCATATCTCGGGTGGACAAGATCCTCTCCGTGATCTTCAGGGATCTTGTTACACAAATGAGGAAAGTCGTATCGTCCCCGGATTCTTTAAATAAGGAAAGACGTATCTGGATGGGATTCTTTAGCACGTCGGGTCGGAGTTCTCGGGAGATATCCCCGCGCTGAACATGAATCCTCGGGGTGGTTCTCGATCTCTTCTTGCATAATCCCCGGGCAATATCCCGAGCTTGGTGACGAAGGTCCTCTGGCAGTTCTTGATCTTAGTGGCGTGGATCAGGTTCGTAGCGCCTTGCTCGGTCCTCGGGTCCCGAGGTGATAACATGGGGCATCAGGAGTAATCCCCCGCCGCGAGTCCTAGACGAAAGATTAAAGTATAGGAGTATTCATACCTGAGGTCGGGACCAGAGGTGAGTATCATAGTATCGAAGAAAACCATGATCCTTGCGGGGTTGCCTCCTAACCGTCGATAGAGTGACACGTGTTCAGTCAGATGGAGGTCGGGTTATGTTTTTGGGAGAAAACCATAATCCATGTGACATTGCATCCCAGCCGTTGATAAAGTATGATCGTGTGGTCCGGATTGAGGGAGTCTGACAACCGAGGTGACCGTTGGAATTCCCGAGGTAATCTGGACCGTTGAGAGGTGTGAGATCGGACGATCGGGATCATCCTCCTGATTGTTATAAATACTCCGAGGTTTCCCTTTCATTTCTTACTTTCATCTTTTACCGCATCGTTACTCTGCCAAAATTCTCTCTTGCTCCCGAGCACTTGATCTGTTCTCCCGATCTCCAACTCATACTCTTAGTAAGTTCTAACTTTTCTTGGATAATATCTTCCCCTAGTGATAGTATGGTTAGCAGCACGGTCGCGTCGGTCGATAGTGTCCCGCCTAGTCCAAAAACCCAAGAGCCCTGGCTTCCCGACCAGGACGAACTCTCCAGTGTCCCTTGGTACGAGGAGAAATCCTCCACCCTTAAACTGTCCGAAATTTCCATAATTAAGGAGGAGGGTATGATGGGTAAGTTCGAGGTAGTCCTTCCTCACCCCGATGAGAGGGCTCATCGTCCTCATTCGGGCTTTCACACCTTTTACGTGAACCAGCTAGACATGGGCCTTAGGTTTCCCATCCCGAGGTTCTTTACCTCTTTGTGCAAACACATAAAGATTAGCCCGAGCCAACTGGATCCCAACTCATATAGCTTCCTGCTAGCTTTGGCTGTCCTCCTGAGCTATCATGACATCCCCTTGATCCCGTACGTCTTTATGCAGCTAGCCCAGATCAAGAGGTTATGGCCTGGGAAGTTCTACATCTCCCACAAGGGGGATCATACCTTTATTAAGGGGAACCCAAGCTCCCATAAGGGGTGGATGAGCCGGTTCTTTTACATTAAGAGGGATGAGAGGAAAAGGAGCCACTGGAGATGTGATATGTCCTGGAGGGACAACGTATACACTCTCGCTCCCCAAACCCCAGACCGGTCCCCGAACCTGATCTCCTTCCTCGAGGCCATGCGTGGTAAGAGCTACAATGCTCCCGAGCTGATAACGGAGGATCTCCTATGCTTCTTCGGGTTTAGCCGGAAGGGGGTCAACCTGGTTGGGGACCTAGGTATCCCTGTGTCTTGCTTTGGAAACGTTCATATATACCCGAGCTTGTGCTTTGCTCGAACTGGTACCTAACTTTATGTTTTCCCTTGTAGTCGAGCGCATGGGGAAAGCAGACATGCTAGCGGTTTGGGACAAGGTCGTGGGGGCCTCCTCGGAAGCTACTGCGCCCCCCGCTCAGGTGGCGAAAAAGAGGAAGGCCTCTGCGCCTGCCGATAAAGAGGTCCGCCGTCAGAATAAAAGGAAGGGGGCTTCAAATTCAGAAGCCCGAGGAGCCTCGACCACGTAGGAGCGTCGGGCCCCGACGCCTCCCATCCTGACGACTGGGGAGCATCCCGACCATATGCCGGTCTTCGATATTCCTGAGGTTTCTTCTCCCGAGAGGGGATCGATGAAGGAGTCGGGCACAGAACGATTCCTGCCCCTTAACTACTTCGAGGGCTCTCTGGTGGTGTCCCCGACGGCAGCCGTGGCAACCAAGTACCTCTGTCATATGACCCCCGCCCGAGACCTGGATCGATTGGCGGGGGACTCTGACGCGGAGGCCGTGGGTTTGTTCACGTCGCAGATCGCATCGGGACGTTTTCTCTTTCCCGAGCTTTAGTTTCCGCTTGTGTTAGTATGCTGACCTTTGATTTTTATGCAGGCCATAGCTTGGGGAGGCGAGGTGGTAAAGTGCCTAACCCGCGCTCAGCGAGTGGCGAGCGACCACCGCCGCCTTTTTGTCGAGGCGATGGGAAACCACGCCGAGCTGATGGCGTAGCTTGAGGAGTTGAATGCCATCAGGGCCCAGGAGCAGAAGGCGGCGGAGGCAGTGCAAGAGGCGCTGAGGGCTCAGCTGGTTACTGAGAGGGCGGCTCGGGCTACCGAGGAGGATGCGTTGCGGACCGAGCTCAAGGTGGCTCTCGAGGGAAAAACTACTGCCGAGGCCGAGCTCGAGGAGGCTAAATCTCGGGCTGAGGAGGAGATTGGGCGCCTGGCCTCCAACGCATGGGACGTCGTCAAGGAGGACTTCTTGAAGTCCTCTGAGTTTGACAAACTGTGCGCGAAGAAGTCCGTGTGTTTCTTCAGGGCGGGCTTCGAGAGCTGTGTGGCCCAACTACGGGCCAACGGCTATTCCGAGGAGGAGCACCATGTTTCCTTCCTCAGTGTTAGGAAGGGCCTGGAGGAGCTACCCGACGACGAAGTCGAGGCTGAGGAGGAGGAATAAGGGGAGGTCTCGGGAGATGAGAGTGTTTGCGCAGCGGCGGATCCGGATCCCGCTCCTGGGGCGCAGCGGAAGATTTAAAATATTTGCACCGGGAACGGTCAATACATAAAAACAAATGCAGTAAAACATACATAGGATGTTTTAGTTGTGGTACCTTGCTGGCGTCTAGGCGCCTGGCTCCGACCAGTTTCACAGGGAAACTGGCACTTCAACGGTTGGCGGTTGAGTTCTCCGAATCCGGTCCACGACTGGAAACACGGCTCCTTCGTCAGTCTGCACTAGAAGACGTGACGAATTTATCACGGACGGAATCTCCTCGTCGAGGTGGTCGGAACAAGTCCAACCACGACAGGCGGCGGGCGGCGCAAGGGTGGCGGTCGAGAGGGAGTTGGTGAGGAGAGGGGGCGGCGGCTACTAGGTCTAGGGTTTTGAGTTGTTTTTAATTCAACACTAGGCTAGTCATACATAAAGAGGTGTGATGGGCTTGAACCGGTCCAATGGGCCTGGGGCGGGCCCACGTCCATATGAACATTCGGTTCATTTCCATCACCGTGGCTTCATCATAATTCTGATCGCCGATCAGATCGGACCGATCTACACAGTTTCCAAAACTGAGTATTATGATGCGAAAACAATTTTTCAGGCCATCTAGTCCAAAATTGCAGTTTAGCCCCTTCAAGTTTCAAGGATAGTCAAACTAGCCCAAACATTAAGGAAATTGCACTTTGACCCCTGTTGACTTTTAGGAATTCGAACTTCCTAAATTCCTCCTCTTATGCTCAACACATTGAGCTCAGTTTCCGTGCGGGAATCGTGAAGCCAGTACTTGTGTGACCCTCAATGGTTCAGGGATACAGCTAGCCGTAGGCCCACAACAATTGCGACTCCGAAATCATAATTTCGGACTGGCCCATCGGATCATGGTAAAACGCCTAGCAACATTGCCCCATGATCCCCTAGGTATCACTGATAGTGCCTGCAAGAGTCGGTCGTGGTTAGCGTACAGTACGGTCCTTTCAACACATATATCCCGATCGGATCAAAGATCATTGGTAAATCGAGAGTCGCTAGAGATCCAACAACTATGCATACATCTCGAAGATCAAATAGTGACATCGCGTGTGTTACTAGGTAAACCCATTTACCCAAAACACATCTAGTACTCTGGCCAGAGATTTATCACACTATTATCTCCTCAGATAGCATATGATATCCACGCACAAAGGCGAGCGGTGAATCCTCGACAACGAAGCATCGACTCCTACATGCATCGGGACCTCACCCAATCCCGCCACCTAATGACCCCAACTGAGTCGGTAAACGGGTCAAAGTGAGGCACCTATCATGTAGAGTCTCAATGACGTTTCGAGTAGTGAAGACTAATCAGTACAACCAAGACCTCGAACTTATCCACTCGACAAATGGTAACCACTTGGAAAGTCCGAACGAGGGTAGTTCGATAGATCACCAGGTCACTATCCATCTGCATGCTCAGAACATCACAATGTTCCCTACCAATGAAACGTGGTACTTCACATCACAGACGCTAGTCTCAAGCTCGGGCGGCCTTATCCTCATTTTGACGGCCCAATCGACTAGGAACGAGTTCAGAATACACAGTGACTATTAGATGTGTTTCATGATAGCCATCATATCCACTATCACATCTAACATACACTATGGTGCAGGTCACTATCCATCTGCATGCTCAGAACATCACAATGTTCCCTACCAATGAAACGTGGTACTTCACATCACAGACGCTAGTCTCAAGCTCGGGCGGCCTTATCCTCATTTTGACGGCCCAATCGACTAGGAACGAGTTCAGAATACACAGTGACTATTAGATGTGTTTCATGATAGCCATCATATCCACTATCACATCTAACATACACTATGGTGCATTCTAGGTCTTTATCCAACACAATTGTTAACATTATAATATAATGAAAATAAAGAATGCCATAAAACAATACGAATATCATAAATAAAGATCGTTATACAAAGAGTCTATAAAAACCCACACGCCACAAGTTGGCTAGTTGGACATCTACTCTAACAGAGAGCACTCCCCCGAGCCCTCCTAAGTGATGGTTGTAATTACATTTTGTTGTATTGTAACTCTTGGTATTAATGAAATTTCACTTTCATATTATTTCCTTTCCCCCGAGCTGTTATATAAGATTGTCTGAGCAAATGCGTAACGGGATAACCCGAACAACCGATGTAGGTAGCTAGAGCCCTTAAGTTTTGAATGGCCACGGATGGTTGGGCTCGGAGGCCCAAGCTGTCGCAGTAACCTAAAACACCCGAGTCGCAAACGGGCGAAAAATAGTTCGAGGGATACGCAATCACACCTAGTTGAGCGGAGTTTCCCGAGCACTCGTAACAGAAGGCCTATTAATATTAATCCGGCAGTTGTCGAGTTTATCTGGGGTGATGTCCTATCCGATTGAGCTTTTCTTGCTCGGGTGGAGTTTTTCACCCGAGGAGGCGCCAGTGGGGGACTGGACTTAGGTGCCGAGCTGGTCGGGCTTATGTGTTTGCGTAGAAGAGCTACGCGAGTGGCCAGTGCGGAACTGGGCTTTAGAGCTCAGGTGGGGTTGCCACCCGAGGACGTGTTTGATAGTAAAGACCATGAGTTGAGAGAATATATAATTTTTATTCCATAAAGCAGCTTTTACAAACGGTAGCCGAGCAAGATGTATTACAAATAATAGCGGCAATCTAAGCATAATAATTTCTAAGATGAATAATGTTCCATGGCCGTCGTCCTCTCTTCCCTTGTGCGTCCTCCAGGTAATAAGCATAGCTCCCTGCTTTCCCGACCACCTTTGTTAGGATCGAATTCCCTCTATCGATGTGCAATGACCAGTTATTCGATCAATAACCAGTACTAGAGGGTGTAACCAGATCGAATGACAAGATGCAGGATTCAGCCAGAAATTGAAGCCGGTTTGCAATGATCAAGTTGGTTTCAGCTGGAAGTTGAAACCAGCCTGATACAGAGCAAGCGCTAAACATGCCGGTTCCAGCTGAAAGCTAGAACCAGCTCGACACTTCGGCCGAACGAACCAGATCGAATGACAAGATGCAGGATTCAGCCAGAAATTGAAGCCGGTTTGCAATGATCAAGTGGTTTCAGCTGGAAGTTGAAACCAGCCTGATACAGAGCAAGCGCTAAACATGCCGGTTCCAGCTGAAAGCTAGAACCAGCTCGACACTTCGGCCGAACGATCTGGTTAACTTAACTTGAGCTGCAATAGCCCAGTGTTCTTGAATACTTTGTGCACCGAGATACAGATTGAGTAATGTAAATAAAACATGCGGAAATAACTCAAACTGCACTCTATCGTTCTAAGGCCATTAAAACATTTTTAAGCAAATATGCTATGAGTGTAAATGCAGTACTGAAACAGTAAAGAAAATACGCTGAATTTGTTTATGGAAGTTCGGAGCTCAATCTCCTACGTCTCCCCTTCTTCCGCCATGGGAAGGATCCACTAGAAGACTTTGATTACAATGACCCTCGCTGCAACCCACTCCTACGACCCGCAGCCGCAATAACTCCTAGCATCTACCACTACACACCAGCGCGCAAGCTGCATGTGACTAACTTCACTTCTTTAACGCCTCAGTGAGAAAGGCTACACACACTTCTTTAACGTCTCAGTGCAAAAGACAACTAGACTTGTTTAACGTCTCTGTCCAAAGACTACAATGGAGAGTATTTGAATCACATTCACTCTTTTTCTATTTCGCTCAACTCTCGAATATGAGTGAATGTATGTGTGTGAGATTTACAGTGTAAGCACAATCTCTCAATGAATTAAATCTCACACACTCTGGGAAGTGCTCCTAGTCCGAGCTGGTTTTCTGCTATCTTCCCAGATTTGTGCGTTTCTTGATTTTCTGTTTGGACTTCGCACAACACACTCTCACTGTTATGGCGCATGCACACCTCTCCCTTTTCATATTCTGCTGCTCATCTTATATATAGCCTCTGTGCAGATTTAATCCGTTGGACACAAAGCATATAGCCGTTGTAAAGGCTTCTGAAAAGTTCTGTCATAGTTGTACTTTGTGTCCTTTGCATTTAATGCTTCTGCAGGCTTTGTAGACTTTGAGCATGTGCGCACTGTACAAATCTGTACCTGATGTGGACAACTCAGCAAATCAATTTGAACTCTAATAAACTGTCTTCACATAAGTTTAAGTTCAAATTGCTTTGCTCGTTGATTTGATAGATTCTGCTCTTGATCTCTGCTCTTCTCTCTGTTGAGCTGGTTTGACCTTAACCAGCTTGCTTCTGTTTCTTCTTTTCTATGAGCTGGACTGTCCACTGAGCTGGTTGCTGAGCTTTGGGTTGGTCTCTACCAGCTGGTTGCTGAGCTGGTTTTTCCCCCAGCTGGTCTTTGAGCTGGTTGCTTCACAGCTGGTTGCCCTTAGCTGGATTAGTTCGGGCGTCCCCTCATTGTACCAGCTAACTTGTCCTACGCTATACCAGCTTGGGCGTCCCCTTACTGTTCTAGCTTGGACTACTCCTTAATCTGCATTGCTATCAGCTCTCAATCAATCTGCTATCAGTGCTTTGTTCCAGCTTGCTTCTGAGCTGCTACATTTCTCTTCATCCAGCTCGCAGGGTCCGGATGAGCTTGCATATTTTCGCCCGAGACCGGTGTTGCTCCCTCTGGAACAGTCCAACAAGCAAGACTCACTACTTTGTGGTGACCTAAGCTGCTTTTCGGCCAAATTCCTTTGTTTAGGCCTTCGAAATCGCATTTTTCTGTTCCAGCTCAACCTGCGCACTTAATTTAAATCGTTAGTAAAGTAGTAACAAATTTTGTGTGAATCAAAACTTAGATTCTGATATGTAAAAACAGATCCAACAACCTTGTATGGCCTTCGTACTTGGGATCCAACTTTCCTCTGTCTCCCTGATACTGTATCTTTCTCCAGACAAGGTCGCCCTGTTCATACTTCCGAGGTCTAACCCTCTTGTTATAAGCCTGCTCCATTCTCCTCTGGTAGGCTGATAAGCGCACGACGGCCCGAGCCCTTCTCTCCTCGAGGTGATCCAGCTCGAGGATCCTTATCTCTCCATTATCTTCTGCATATTCCATGACCCGACTATCTTGTCCGATCTCTTCTGGCAGAAGTGCCTCTGTACCATATACCATGCAATAAGGCGTCTCGCCGGTAGCTGCTCGGGTAGTCGTCCGATAGGCCCAGAGTACACTCGGTAATTCATCCATCCATTTTCCTCGAGCTGAGTCCAATCGTGCTTTAAGGGCTTGCACGATGGTTCGGTTGGTGACATTTACCTGTCCATTGCTTTGAGGGTAGGCCACCGAGGTGAAGACTTGTTCGATCTTCCACTCCTGACACCATGCTCGAACTTTAGCTCCACAAAATTGTCTTCCATTATCAGAGATAAGTCTCCGAGATATTCCAAAACGACAAACAATATTATTCCATAGAAACTTCAACACCTCGGCCTCGGATATCCTTGCTAATGGTTCTTCCTCCACCCACTTAGAAAAATAATTCACAGCAACCAATAATAATTTCCTTTGGCCTCCAGTCGATGGGAAAGGTCCCACGATATCCATACCCCATTGGTCAAAAGGGCACGAGGAGATGATAGTCCTCAAGAGCTCGGTCGGCTGCTTCTGTAAATTAGCATGCTCTGGCAGCCTTGGCAAGATCGGACGAGAGTAGTAGCATCCCCTTGCATAGTAGGCCAGAAGAAACCAGCGATTAGAGCCTTTCGAGCCAAAGCCACTGCCCCGAGGTGATTTCCACAACATCCTTCGTGAATCTCCTTTAGCACATACTTGGCCTCGTCGGGACCCAAGCACTTTAGTAGTGGTCGTGAGAAGGACCTCTTGTATAGTTGATCATACAATATAGCAAAACGCAATGCTCGGCGCTTGGTCTGCCGAGCACGTCATGGGTCGTCGGGTACAACCCTTCGTAGAATATACTCCAAAATATCATGTCGCCAGTCCGAAGTAGGTACTCCTCCATGGTTCTGCCCGACCTGACATACTTGCGACAATAGTTCCTTCCCCTGTATCTCCTTTCCCGAGGAGGGAGTGAGAGAGCTAGCCATCCTTGCTAGTTTATCTGCCTTCTCATTGTTCTCCCGAGGTATTTGCTCCAGAATCACCTCGGAGAATGTCTCCATCAACTTGTTTAGAGCCTCCGCGTACTTCACCATTTTGTCATTTTTTATGTCGAACTTCCCGTTGCTCTGCTGAATAACCAACTAGGAGTCAGAATAGAGTATTACCCGAGCGATTCCCATATTCTTTGCTGCTCGGAGCCCGATGAGCAAGGCCTCATATTCCGCTTTATTATTAGAGGCCTTGAAGTCCAGAGTTATTGCCAGATTTGTTTCTTCCCCCCAGGGGGATAACATAACTATCCCGACGTCGCTCCCCGACGAGCAAGAAGATCCATCCACATAAACTTTCCATCTCTCCTATTTCTCGAGGTGTACTGTTTCTGCCAAGAAATCTGTCAATGCCTACGCCTTGATTGCTGCCCGAGGCTTAAACTGTATATCATACTCGCTGAGCTCGGTGACCCATTTGAAAAGTCTTCCCGAGGCGTCGGGGTGAGAAACAATTTGTCCCAATGCGCTGTTAGTAAGGACAGTGATCGGGTGAGATAAGAAATAAGGCCGGAGGCGTCGAGCGGTGATAACTAAAGCCAGAGCTAGCTTCTCCTGCGTGGTATAATTCAGCTCGGCCTCCTTCAGAGCATGGCTTACGAAATACACCGGTTGATGCATCTGTCCTTCCTCCCGAACTAGAACTGAACTGGCCGCTTGCGGGGTAACAGCCAGAAAGACAAACAAGGGCTCCCCGAGCTCGGGTTTGTTGAGAACGGGAAATCCCTTCAGATACTCCTTCAACTCCTGAAAAGCTTTGTCACTATGCTCATTCCACTCAAACTGCTTGGCCTTGCGAAGTATTTTGAAGAAAGGGAGACTTCAGCATTCGATATTAGTTCAGACGTTGAGTTAAACATCTTCAGATGTTGAATCAGTTGTTAGATATCAGATCTTGGTATTCGGGAACATTTCAGCAGTTGAGTTGAAGCACTCAATTGATGGGTTTCTATTTCAGAGGTTGTAGATATACAGTTATCAGTTTCTTGTATCGAGTTCTTATTTCAGTCGTGAAGAACAATTCAGTTGTTTATCTAGGGTGACGCTATCATATTTTAGTATTCATTCAGCCGTTGTGCTCTTATGTCAGAAGTATATTGATTCAGCAGTTGGATTTTCACTTCAGTAGTCAACATAATTCAGCAGTTGGATATTCGCGTCAGAAGCAAGAATTTCAGCAGTTAGGTACTTATTTCAGTAGTAAGTATTTTCAGCAGTTAGCTACAGTGATTTTGATTCAGTCGTTGCAACCAGTCATTATATCACAATTTGCAAAAGAGATATTTCAGGCGTTGGATATCTATCAGCCGTTGGTATAATCAGCCTTTGGTATAATCAGCCGATGGTATAATCAGTCGATGGTAAGTATTCAGCAGTTGGGTGATTATTTCAGAAGGAAGTATACTCCTTCAACGAAAGTCATTTGTTCCTAACCAGCCATGCCAAAAATCAATTTTTCTAAGGACAAGGTTTGTGCCTCTTGTCAGCTGGGAAAGCAAATTAAATCAAATTTCAAAAAGAAAGGCGGTAAACGTTCTTTCCGTAGCTTAGAGCTTTTACATATGGATCTTTTTGGTCCTATACCCGTAACTAGCTTAGGGGGAACGAATTACACCCTAATTGTTATTGATGATTTTACAAAATTTACTTGGGTGTTGTTTTTAAAAGTAAAATCTGAAACCGCCGACCGGCTGATACGCCTTTTAAAACGTTTGCAAAATGACAAATCTTGTTCAGTCAACCGAATAAGAAGTGATCGTGGTACTGAGTTTTTAAATCATAAATTGACTTGTATTTGGAATACTTAGGGATAAAGCATGAGCTTTCAGCAGCTAGAACTCCTCAGCAGAACAGGCTTTCTGAGAGGAGAAATCGTACTTTAAAAGAAGCTGCTAGGTCTATGATTGCTTATTCCGGTGTTTCGCAAAAATTTTGGGCAGAATCAGTTAACACAGCGTGTTATACTCAAAACAGATCTACGATTAATAGGATGCACGATAAAACCCCATATGAGATCTGGAATGACAAGAAACCTGATATATCTTATTTCAGGGTGTTTGGTGCAGATGTTTTATTCATAATAATGGCAAAAAGCACCTAACAGCCTTTGAAGCAAAATCTGATGCAGGTATCTTCTTAGGCTATTCAGCTGTTAGCAAATCTTATCGCGTATTCAACAACAGAAGTCTAACAGTTGAAGAATCCGCTCATGTGGTGTTTGATGAAACAAGCTTCAAATCCAACTCAGCTGCAAGCTTACATGATTTGTGTTCACGTCTGGAATCAACAAGCCTTGAGGAATCAGACGACGACGTGCCACAAAGATATCCAGCTGAGACACAACAGACGCTGGACACACCGCACAACATTGCTCAACAAGATCTGACAGGTAATCCAGTAGTCATCGATTTAACTAACGATGACTCTATACAGGAACAGATCTTCCCAAGTGTGTCAGCTGCTGGAGGTGAAGTGACCAACGATCAACCAGACGTTGCTTGATCAGATGTTGCGCAAGCAGGTTCCACTATTCATGAATCAACGTCTGATGCACAAGACGCAAACGTTTATAAATTGGCACCTGGATCAACATCTGGACAACAAGGCGCGAGCACATCATATCAATCGGCATCAAGACCAACGTCTGGACAACCAGTCGCAAGCGATCATCAATTGGTATCCAGACAAATTGTTTCAAGAGTTAATCCAAGCTCACATCTGGAACAACAATCACAACAGCTGGAATCTGACGCACAAGCCAATAACGAAGAATATCAATTGGTATCAGCTGATCCAGTTGTTATCCAGCCAGCGACACGGGGGAACAAGGAGCAAATCCAATTGGACTTGATCTCCAGTGGAATAAAAATCATCCACCCAAGCAGGTCATAGGTAACATTCATTCTCCTCTTCGCACACGAGGCCAGCTATCTCATGATCATTTTGATTCTGCATTCATTTCGCATATAGAACCTAAGCAAATAGATGAAGCTTTAGCTGACCCCAGCTGGATAGATGCAATGCAAGAAGAACTTAATCAGTTTAAGCGTAAAAATGTTTGGCAACTTGTACCTAGACCCTATAATCATTCAGTTATTGGAACTCGATGGGTCTTTATGAATAAACTGAATGAAGATGGCATAGTTACTAGAAACAAAGCTAGGCTGGTAGCGCAAGGATTTAGGCAAATGGAAGGAATAGATTTTGATGAGACCTTCGCACCAGTAGCTAGATTAGAAGCCATCCGCATGTTTCCTGCATATGCTGCATTCAAAGATTTTAAAGTATTTCAGATGGATGTTAAGAGTGCATTTTTAAATGGCATCTTAACAGAGGAAGTGTATGTTGCACAACCTCTTGGCTTCGTAAATCATATACATCCAGATTATGTTTATAAACTGGATAAAGCTCTATATGGGTTGAAGCAAGCACCCAGAGCTTGGTATGATACACTGTCAAAATTCCTCATTGAGCATAACTTCACGATAGGCACAGTTGATAAGACGTTTTTTAAATTTGTTAAAGCGGATCATGTCTTACTAGTTCAGATATATGTTGATGATATTATTTTTGGGTCAACTAACCCCAAATTGTGCCAGAAATTTTCTAAGCTTATGCAGGATAAATTTGAGATGAGCATGATGGGGGAGCTGACGTTCTTTCT
>KV010673.1:22281-43014 GCA_001598015.1 Dorcoceras hygrometricum | reverse complement strand
AAATGAGTCGGCAAACGGGTCAAAGTGAGATGCCTATCATGTAGAGTCTCAATGACGTTTCGAGTCGTGAGGACTAATCAGTACAACCAAGACCTCGGACTTATCCACTCGACAAATGGTAACCACTTGGAAAGTCCGAACGAGGGTAGTTCGATAGATCACCGGGTCACTATCTATCTGCATGCTCAGAACATCACAATGTTCCCTACCAATGAAACACGGTACTTCGCATCGCAGATACTAGTCTCGAACTCGGGCGGCCTTATCCTCATTTTGATGGCCCAATCGACTAGGAACATGTTCAGAATACACAGCGACTATTAGATGTGTTTCATGATAGCCGTCATACCCACTATCACATCTAACATACGCTTTAGTGCATTCTAGGTCTTTACTCAACACAATTGTAAATCATTACACACATAATGAAAGTAAAGAATGCCATATAAGAAAATGCGAATATCATATATAAAGATCGTTTGTACACGAGTCTATAAAACCCACACGCCACAAGTTGGCTAGTTGGGCATCTACTCTAACATTGGAAGCATCATAAATATCAAAAAATCATTTTTCGAACCCATCTTCTTTTCGTTGAACATGCATAAAATCATTTTTAAACAATAACTTCAACGTATTTTAAACATGCAGGCAAGCAGATCCATAAAAACAACAATATATGCTTCAAATGGTGTAGCAAAGGATCAGCTTTTACTTGCTTTTAACAAAGCTTTGTGACAGCAACTAATTCCTGCAGAAATCTTCTCCTTGAGCAACGCACGAACTCTTCTGGAAATATTTTAAAAAACACTTTAAGACTTTTCTTTGCAAATGATGAAATCTTACTTTGAAAACAGGTTTTTATATGAAAGGGATTAGTGGCAAGCTACTTGTGAAATCAAGCATGACACACTTATAAAATTTAGCAAAATTCCCTTCATATAATTTTAATTTGTAAAACACCAAACCTTTTTCAAAAGAAATAATTTGTCTTCCTTAAAATAATTTTTCAATCGATTTAAAACCAGCTCGTGCATCGCTCTTTGGAGTTATCTGCTGGTACCAGCCGCAGCGCATCTTACTTCCTAAAATCAATAAATCAGCAAATACATAACGTTTAAAATTGCCAATTTGGCCCATAAAATCAATAAAATGCATAAATGTGGTCCTATAGATTTTGGGGCGTTACAGACTGGGTGACCAGCTGTTGGCACAAATGCTTACGTAACTGTTACGGCGTCGTTTGGATTAGTTGATGCGACGTCGTTTGAGTTAGTTGGAACGGTGTCGTTTTGATGTTCTTTTGAGAATACATCGACTTATTGTTGCGTCTGGATTGTTTAGAGTAACCAGCTGCTGGGTTTTTCGTAGGGAATTTGGTACCAGCTGGTGGAGCGCTACGACATCATTTCGATTAGTTGGTGCGGCGTGTTTTGGGTGTGCGAAGAGAAATGCAACGATTGGTTGTTGCTACTGGTTTTATCGAAAGAAAAAGATGGTATTTGCTGTAAGATATCTACTGTTCACGTCGACTGGATAATTTGTGATCAGCAGCAGTTGGATTCGAGATATATATATATGTGTTGTTCGACAATTAGAATTATTTAGAACCCGATATTTCTTATCTCCATATCCAAACCCTCGATTGCTACTGTTCACCGTGACTTTTATTCCGTCGATTACCGCCGTTCTCCGCCGATGATTTGAGTGATTTTGGTGGCGCTGGATTCGTCGTGAGTTGCTCTTACGATTGCTACCCATTTGAAGCCCTGAATCAACGTTGGAGAAGAAGTGCGAAGTTGCTGTGTCTTCTTACAGAGAAGTTCGTTGGTTCTTCTGCTGGTTTGAGTTTCTGGGTGAGCATTTCTTGTTGTTTCTAGCTTCGGTAAACTTGTAGAACTAGAGCAGGGTTCTGACCGTAGGCTATGAAGTTTAAAATTTTAGATTTGAACTAGTATTAAGCTGATATGTGAGGCCTGTGACAGATTTGAGTTCGCAGGAGGTATCTGCTGAGATTTCGAAATCAGGAAGAAGCTGACTTGCTTCAATTGTGGTACCGTGCCTTGTAAGAATCTGTTGAGGTTGATTTCAGCTATTGAAGGTACAAAATTGAGCAGATTTAGCAGCTTTGAGCGTGGCATGGCTGTGATCGATGTTATGAACCTGCTGATTTGATTATGTGTATTTACGTGACAGTATGTTGAATTGTTTGAATTGTATATGTTGTTTCACGTAATGAATTGTATGCATTATACATTTATTTTTGAATTGGCATTCATTCATACATATTGAGCCTGACAGATTGATTGATGACCTGATTGAGAGCCACGGTGTGACTGGTCGACTGACTTGTCGTGCCTGAAAAGTCCAACGCTATCATCGGAGTGGTGACCGACTGACTTGTCGTGTCTGAAGACCACCGAGCTATGATGGGCTGACAGGTCCTGAATATCACGGACCGATGATTTCCATTGGCTGACTTGCTGTGCGTGGTATAGAGGCTCGATTGTTATGATTTCCAGTTGACTTGCTGGTCTAGCTATCCGATCATTGATAGCCCTCATGCATTCATAGAATTGATTCATAGCATGTTGCATGTTTAGCTGTTTGATAGCTCTTCGTACTGAGGCTTGACCTCGTATTTGTTTCCTGCTTTTGTGTTGTTTGGGTCTGTGTTACCCATTTGCAGGATCTTCAGGTAACCAAGCTGGACAGAGTGAAGGTTCAGCTGGTCGATCCTCATTTCCATGAGTCCCAGTTATTTTATTTATATATTGAACCCAGGGGATGCCTCGTGTCTTATGTATTTTGGGGATCAGTATTTGAATTGATAATCGTGTTACCTGTTTTATTCGAGTTTGAGTAAAGTCGTATTTTGATTATGAATATTTTGAATGATGTTTTAAGTTCAGACCTAATTATATTTCGAAAATTTTTAAGCCCGATTTTTCGCTTCCGTGTTTATGTGCTTAATTGTGCTATTATATTGAGTAATTAACACGGGGCATGAAATTCAAGGCCGACGTCCGCCGCCTCTAGATGATAGATCCAGATCTGGTGGAGGAGGAGGCAGTAGAAGTGAGCCCTTGAAGAGGAGAGGTAGTGGTTCACAGAGTGGTCCTAGACGGAGAGGATTCGGATACTGGCTTGGAGGAGAATGATCGGGATAACAGTTTTGATATTTTCAGTTCTTTGTACAAAACTCTTGTACTTAGCAGTTTTTGAATATATATATATACATAGCGCGACTTCGAGCATATCTTTCTTATCTTTTAAGTGGTAGGCTGCTAAGTTTTGTCATCACCAAAAAGGGGGAAATTGTTGAGATAAGATTTAAAAAGTTTTGGATCTACTGACTACCTTTATTGACCGTTGGAATTGAAGAGTATAAATAGTTGAAGATTTCAAATGAAGAAGCTCTCGGTCGAATTCATCTTGTAGACTCTTACGCTCTCAAATATCAGGTAATACTCAAGTGTTCAAAATATTCTTAGTCCCAGTGTTCAATCTCGAAGAACATTCCTTTGTTCTTAATAGATTTATCTTTGAGATATCTACAGTACTCAAAACATTGTATTCATTGTATTATTCAGAATTGAGTCTGTACCAAACGTACTATGTGAAGCCGTTTGAGAATTTTTCATTCGATTGTATTCCGCAGTGTTATTTGCGTGTAGTTGGAGTTACTAGAAGTTCACTTGGATCGAGGCTCAGTGATTGGGTGTATTCAGAGGCTGTGTACATCAAATCTTCTAGTGCAACCTTCCTGCAAAGGAAGAAGGGGAGACGTAGGATTTGATATACGAAATTCCAGAAACAAACTCTTGATCCCTGTACTTTTACTTTATTTGCATCGTATTTATTTCTATTAACTGTTCACTGCTCAATCGGTTTATTTCCGCATAATTTATTGTTAACCGAGCGAACAGCTTTAAACTGAGAGCCTCAGATCTGGTAACTCAGATCTGAGTTTAGCGAAGGCTTGTAAAACGTTTTTTAAGGTTTCGAAAAATTTAAAATCTAAGGAGTTCGTTCAACCCCCCCCCCCCCGGTTCTGAACTCCTAAGCCTATTTTCGATCCTAATTGATCCTATCACCCATCATCCTCTTAGGATCTTCATCTACGAGGAAGGGGCTCAAACGCAAGGGCTCCTAAACCCAATAAGTCGGAGGATGACTGCCACCATTGCCACAAGCCTGGCCATTGGAGGAGGAACTGTCTGGATTACCTTGAGCAGTTACGAGTAGCGAAAGGTATATTATTTATTTAAATAAATATGTCTCTTAAATCAACTTCTTGGGTACTTGATACCGGATGTGCAAAGAGGTTTGAATCTACTGGCTTCCTTCATTGACCGTTGGAATTGAAGAGTATAAATAGTTGAAGATTTCAAATGAAGAAGCTCTCGGTCGAATTCATCTTGCAGACTCTTACGCTCTCAAATCTCAGGGAATACTCAAGTGTTCAAAATATTCTTAGTCCCAGTGTTCAATCTCGAAGAACATTCCTTTGTTTTTAATAGATTTATCTTCGAGATATCTACAGTACTCAAAACATTAATGGAGATACGATGAAGATATGCAAAGAGGTTTGAATCTACTGGCTACCTTTATTGACCGTTGGAATTGAAGAGTATAAATTCTTCATAGCATTAATGGAGATAGGATGAAGATATGAAAAGAGGTTTGAATCTACTGGCTACCTTTATTGACCGTTGGAATTGAAGAGTATAAATATTTGAAGATTTCAAATGAAGAAGTTCTCGGTCGAATTCATCTTCCAGACTCTTACGCTCTAAAATCTATGGGAATACTCAAGTGTTCAAAATATTCTTAGTCCCAGTGTTCAACTGGCTACCTTTAGCAGTTGCCACAAGCCTGGGCATTGGAGGAGGAACTGTCTGGATTACCTTGAGCAGTTACGAGCAGCGAAAGGTATATTATTTATTGAAATAAATATGTCTCTTAAATCAACTTCTTGGGTACTTGATACCGGATGTGGATCTCATATCTGCAATGACTTGCAGGTAATGACAAGAAGTTGGCGGCTTAGGATGGGTGAGACCACTTGAGATTGGGAAACGGTGCAAGAGTTGCTGCTATAGCAATATGATATGTTTATTTATTTATGCATTATAATTTCAAGATGTAGTTAAAATATGTTTTATTTGTTCCTGATTTAATAAATAACATCATTCCCGTTTCTATGCTTGATAGTTATGAATATTCTTGTCATTTTGCTAATTCGATTTGCAATACTTACAAGAATGAATGTTTAATTGGAATTGGGGAACGCGAAAATGATTTGTACAACTTAAAATTAAGAGAAGTTCGAATCATGATGTAGAAATAAACAAAACAACAATCAAAAGGAAGTACGATGTCTAAACCCGGTACAACTTTGGCATTCTAGGCTAGGTCATATTTCCTTAAAGAGGATGAAAGTTGGTTGGGAGTGACATATTTAATATGTCGATATTAACTCCTTACCAACATGTGAGTCCTGTGTCAAGGAAAAGATGACTAAATTTCTCTGCAAGGGCAAACCTGAACGTGCTCAAGATCTATTGGACTTGATCCATACATATGTGTGCAGACCACTTAGCATTGGTAATAAGTCCGGCCACACCTACTTCATCACCTTTATCGATGATTACTCTAGGTAAGGATACTTGTTCTTAATGAAGCACAAGTCCGAATCCTTTGGAAATTTCAAGGAATTCAAGGATGAAGTAGAAAAACCACTGGGAAAGGGTATTAAAACACTTCGATCAGATCGAGGTGGAGAATACTTGAGTGACGAGTTTCAAGACTATCTTAAGGAGAATGAGATTCTCTCACAGTGGACCCTCCGGCCACACCACAACTCAATGGTGTAGCGGAGTGTCGTAATAGAACCATGATGGACATGGTTTGATCTATGATGAGTTTCACTGAACTTCCCACCTCGTTTTGGGGCTATGTGCTCGAAACAACCGTAAGTGGTTGAACAATGTTCACACTAAGGCAGTGGATAAAACTCCATATGAGATATGGATGGCCAAGACACCCAAGTACTCGTACTTGAGGATTTGGGGTTGTCCGCTTACATGAAGCAGATAGTGGGAGATAAGCTGGATAATCGATCCATCTTATGCTACTTTGTTGGGTATCCAAAGGATTCTATTGGATATTACTTCTACTATCCTAGTAAAACAAAAGTGTTTCATTCTAGGAATGCAACCTTTATAGGGAAGGAATTTCTACTATATAGAAAAGGCAAGATACTAGAACTCGAAGAAGTTCGAGAATCAACCGAAGTACCAAGTAAGTCTCCCACACCTCAAGAACCAATCCCTGATGTGGACACACTTAGGAGATCTAAAAGGGTTCCTAGGGCTCCTGTTAGATATGGTTTCCTGCTTGAAGAGGATCAAAGTGATCCAACAAATTGATGTGATCCAAGAATCTTCAAGGATGCAATTTCCGATGCTGACTCTGATTTGTGGCTTGAATCAATGCAATCTGAGATAGGCTCGATGCATTCGAAACAAGTTTGGACTCTTGTAGATCCTCCTGAAGGACTAGTTACTTTGGGATGAAAATGTATATACAAGAGAAAGCTTGGGTCCGATGGTAAGGTATTAAACTTCAAGGCTCGACTGGTAGCAAAAGTTTACACTCAAAGGCAAGGTGTTGACTATGATGAAACCTTTTCCCCAGTCACAATGCTCAAGTCAATTAGGATGCTACTAGCCATAGCTGCATGATACGACTATGAGATATGGAAAATGGATGTGAAGTTTCCTTAATGGAAACATTCAGGAGAAATCTATATGATGCAGCTTCAGGGTTTCACATCCATATGAAGTGAGCATAAAGTAACTTCAGAGATCTATATGGTCTCAAGAAAGCATCAAGATGTTGGAACATGAGGTTCGATGAAGCGATTAAAGAATTTGTTTCATTAAGAATCTCAAGGAGCCATGTGTGTACAAGAAGGTAGTTAAGAATGCTGTGAAATTCCTTGTACTTTATGTTGATGACATTCTACTAATTGGGAATGATGTAGGAATGCTGCAATCAACTAAAGTGTGGTTATCTGGTAGATTATTAATGAAGGACATGGGTGAAACATCCTATATTCTTGGAATACTGATCTATGGGGATAGATCAGAAAGGATACTTGGACTCACCCAAGCGACATACATCTATACCATACTTAAGAGGTTCTCTATGGAAGAGTCCAAGAGAGGACACCTGCCTATGTGCGACGAGGTCACTCTATCTAATTCTATGTGTCCAAAGACTGATGAGGAGATAGAGAGGATGACCCGTGTGACATATGCCTCGGAAATAGGTAGTATTATGTATGATATGATCTCGACCAGATCGAATGTCGCATATGCTCTGAGTGTCACAAGCCGCTACCATACCATACTTAAGAGGTTCTCTATGGAAGAGTCCAAGAGAGGACACCTGCCTATGTGCGACGAGGTCACTCTATCTAATTCTATGTGTCCAAAGACTGATGAGGAGATAGAGAGGATGACCCGTGTGACATATGCCTCGGAAATAGGTAGTATTATGTATGATATGATCTCGACCAGATCGAATGTCGCATATGCTCTGAGTGTCACAAGCCGCTACCAAGATAACCCTGACTAAATGCATTGAAAGGTTGTGAAAGTTATTCTTAAGTACTTCCGAAGGACTAAGATATGTTCATGGTCTACGGGAGCGGTGAACTGAAATATGAAGGCTACACTGATTCTAGCTTCCAATGCGATGTGGATGACTCAAAGTCAACCTATGGATTTGTATTAATACTCAATGGTGGTGATTTCTCTTGGAAGAGTTCCAAGAAAGACACCATAATGGATTTTACCACTGAGGAAGAGTACGTCGCAGCATCAGCTGCTGCAAAAAAAGCATTTTGGATGAGGAATTTCATCCAAGAGTTGGTGTGATTCCTGAAGGAGTTAGTCCAGTCCCGGTGTACTTCGACAACACAGGTGCGTTGCGCAAGCAAAGGAACCTAGGTCTCACCAAAGATCCAAACACATACTGAGGAAATACCACATAATTCGGCATACTGTGGCTAGAGGCGACGTAGCAGTTAAGAGATTCGCCTCTGCAGCTGACCCACTTACAAAGCCCTTGCCAAGACCATTGTTTGAAAAATATCGCGAAGCAATGTCACTACATCTTATGAAAGTTGGTTATAGGACAAAGTGGGAGGTTGTTAGAGTAGGTGCTCAACTAGCCAACTTGTGACATGTGGGTTTTCGTTGACTCTATGTCAAACAATCTTTGTTTATGAATTTCACATTTTATGGCATTCTTTATCTTAATTTTATGATTACAAACTTGTTGGATAAAGACATTGAATGCACTATAGTGTATGTTAGATGTGATAATGAATTTGATGGCTATCATGAAATACATCTAATAGTCACTGTGTGTTCTAAACGAGCTCCTAGTCGATTGAGACGTCCTAAAGAGGATAAGGGCTACCCGAGCTTGCTACTAGCATCTGCAATGCAAAGTACCACGTTTTATTGGTAGGGAACATGGAGATGTTCTGAGCATGCAGATGGATAGTGACCTGGTGATTATCGAACTATCCTTGTTCGGAATTTCACTACTATAAAACAGGTCATAGGAAACGGATTTTCACCGTTTTTATTAGGCAAATCAACTGTTGTCGAATCCCGTGTTGTTAAAAGTCCTGGTTAACGACAACGGATTTTCACCGTCTTTGTTTGAACGTATAACAACGGATAAAATCCGTTGTTGTTTGAACGTATAACAACGGACAAAATATGTTGTCATTCGACAACGGTTTTTAAAAAACCGTTGTTATATCAATGCGATTTTTTTCTCCATAATACAAATTTGTAGCCTATTAATTATAATCATACGAATAAAAAATTATTAATTTATATATATACGAATATTAGGAATTTCAATTAACTACACAACAAAAAATATGATGAAATTCTATCCAATGGGACCAGATTACGGAAAATTACAATGTTACACTTCCCAGCAAGCTTCTACAAATAGATATGTAGAAACGATAAACTACAAATTCATTACACTTCCCATGCCAGCAAGCTTCCTACAAATTCATTAAATTTCCCACAAGCTTCCTACAAGCTTCCTACAAATAAAGGACAAATGATAAGCTGCTGACATTAAAAAACAATTACAATAAAATCGACAGCAAGCTTCTACAAATTTATTTACCTTAAGAATATGTAAATACTTCTCATGAACTTCACAAACAAGTGCTTCACACATTAGGTAGAAACAATGGCCTTCATAGTTTCCAGCACTTTGAACGATAAATGGTCACAACAATTTCCTGAATTCCATATCATGGATAAAAGTTGTACACAACCAACTTACCATCGAGTGGTTTCTGAGCCCAAGAGACAATACTAATGCAGAAATCAATCAAAAAATACAAGTATCCCAACACAAATATAATATGCAATTAAGTAACCACATAAAAGCTTACCAGCACGCATACAGATACATCCATGCCTATCCCAAAGCTGCAAATATAATCTCACATATGTACCTTAACTACTGAGCAATAAATACCTCAAATGTATCGCACGAGAGGAACAGAACACCAACATCTCGCGCTATACATCTATTGCTCCTCTAGATCTCATGGAGAAACTAGACAGAGATGCTCGAACAACCACAAAGCTACAACCTGCTCAACCACACGACATCAGCTTGGGGACAAACTACGACAGAAACAGAACTGGGAGCTAGCAGCTTAGCCCAGCTCGAACCTACACCCCCAACTAAATACAATAACTGGATCTAAACGAGGCACATAACAAGAACTAACACTTACCCGAAGGCGCTACCGGATCTGAAGAGCCAACTAGCCAAAAATCGCAAAAAGTCAGTACGCCTTGCCTACGTCGCGCTCACTTTTCCAGCCAACCAATGGCTCCAAAGAAGTATGGAAAGAACGATCTTGATGAGAGGAACTCAACGCTACCCGCCTAGATCCAAGTTGAGATGTATACCATCGGCAATCGGAGAAGACAGGGTTCGGTGAATAGTAAGGGTTCGCTACAGGGTAAGGTTCGCTCTCGAGAGACAAATTACACTAACTGTTGGAAATGAATGATGTACACACGGTCAAATTAAATATATACTTAAATCACCGTGATATGATCTAAGTGCCACCGACCACCTAGGGTCCCCAAGCTGATACTCAGATCACGCTCACACAGATTACACTCTCAGGACAGCTTACACCCTCAGGACATCTTACACCCTCAAGACAGCTTACACAGATTACGCTTGCTACTCAGATCACGCTGACACAGATTACACTCTCAGGAAGCTTACACCCTTAGGACAACTTACACCCTCAGGACAGCTTGCACAGATACGCTTGCTACGCAGATCACGATCACACAGATTACACTCTCAGGACAGCTTACACCCTCAGGACAGCTTACACAGATTACGCTTGCTACTCAGATCACGCTCACATATATTACACTCTCATGACTAGCTTACACCCTCACTACCCAGCTCACGCTCGCCAAATAGTTCACACTCACATATAAGCTCGTGCACTCAGCTTAGCTCTCACGTACACATATATCGCACCATCCAGCTCAAAAGAGCTAAGCCAGCTCAACCCGATCTGAACAGCAAACATCAATGGCCCACACAAGACGCTACTACTAGCTTACGCCTAAGCTGATACCACTAAATGACGCAGCACAATACTCGCGATCTGAACATTCAGCTTAGGGCACCCATGACATCCCTAAGCTGAATCCATCTAAGACTCTAGTTTGCATCATCTATGCTGCACAGCGCCTCCCAGAGCTGCTCACTCCTCAGCTGTTTTCCCCAGAAAAACGCTCGCGACTGGTCTGATAACTATGAACTACTCTCATCCAAGCTGAAGATAGCAAATAGCACTGGCCTACACAGGAAGATACTACCAGCTTACACCTAAGCTGATAACACTAAGCGACGCAGCACAACACTCACGATCTGAACATTTAGCTCAGGGCACCCAGAATTATGCCTAAGCTGATACCACTAAGCGACGCAGCACCACTCACAATATGAACATTCAGCTCAGAGAACCCAGAACATCCTAAGCTGAATACAACTAAGACTCAAGTTCGCATCAGCTACGCTACACAGCGCCTCCCAGAGCTGCTCACTCTTAAGCTGTTTTCCCTAAAAACAGCTCGCGACAAAAACTAGTGTAACACCAACTATGCAGTTCAGCTCAGAACCGTTCCTCATATATCAGATTCAATTTCAAGGTTAAAACACAAGAACAGGCAAGATACAATCGAAATAGGGTTATGTTAGTGACTAATTAAAGCTTGCAACGATTTTGGAATAAATGTCATGCTCAAACAACAACAGATTGAACGAAACTGTTGTCATTGGCTTTAAAAACACGCTCAATGACAATGGTTTTTACGTCAACGTTGTCATTTCCCAACATCATTTTTTAAAAACACGCTCAACGACAACAGATTTAATAAAACCATTGTTGTTGCGCCAAAAAAAATACCATAAAACATCGATTTTTTAATAACCGTTGTTATAAATTAAAAAAAACGCACTCATCAACAACGGATTTCACCAAAACCGTTGTTATAAATTAAAAAACAACAGTTATGAATGAATTTGTTGTCTATTGCGCGTTGTTAAAGGCCTGTTTTGTAGTGTTTCCAAGTGGTTATCATTTTTCGAGTGGATTAAGTTCGAGGTCTTGGTTGAGATTAGTTGTGACGCCCATACCCATGGGAATCAAAGGAGTGGAGTAAATTGAATAAAAAAGAGGAATATAAGGGCTGAATGCGAAATTTTGTAAGCTGTATTCCATTACAAAACCGATATACAAAACAATTGACGCCAAAATGAAATAGCAACAACAGATTTGACTAACAGATTTGAGGTTCAAGTAAAAAATGCGATCTTACAACTACTGGAACTCTATATGAATTCTCCATTGTTGTAATGGATCTTAATACAGATTGAAAAAATATAAAAACAACAATGACACGCTGGACTTCGATAAACACATATACAACACAGCTGGTTCAGCTCCCGCCTCCCGTCTGCCCCAGATCTGTCTCACCTGCACCAAAAAAGCTAATGAGCCTAGGGGCTCACCAAGTAAAACTGAGGATAACAAAGATCACTTAGCGCAGGCAGACACATACATAACTTAAAATAACCATAGTTTAAGGAAGTCAATTAAACATAAATTCTTTTCGTAAAAATTAGATTTGGGAAGCTAACCCAGATCTCATCTATATTATATTGTGACTTATGGCTTAGAAGCTCTCCTTAGGTCCATTGGCGCTTGATCAAGCTACATCTGAATTCAGTAACAATATGGTGAAACATCGCCCAATATGAAGGGGCAACTGATTCCTTCGACAACTAGCTCACCCTTCCATCATAGACCGTCTGTTATCTACGCCATAAATCCCTTAAAATTGAACTTTTACTTCCTTTAAACAAACATCTGATCGAAATCGGATCAACAATCGTCGGGGTTCACTTCTCTTAAAACTCATTTCTCTTTAAAATTTCACTGAGCGACAGACCTGTCTATAGAAGACATATCGCTGGTATGAAAACAGATTTGGCTAATGAAAACAGTACTCGGGTAAAAAACAGATTTCAGTTGTGGAAAACAGATTTGACTATCGAAACAGTATCGCTAACGAGAAACAGATGTGACCATAAGTATAGCTAGCGTTAAGGCAGATTTGGCTTCAGGAATGGTATCGCTAGCGGGAAAACAAATGTGACTATATGTAACGACCGGACTTTTCTTAAAAGAAATTTAAAAGATTGGGGTTCAAATTGAAAGGTCTAAAATTTCGTAACATAATGGTCGCTACTAAAATTTCTGGGTTAAATTGCGAATAAACACAATTCGTGAACAATGAAGACAATCAGCTGTGAGGGTAAATGAAAACGCGGAACTAGATACACAGCTGGATGTAATAACAAAGTGCGGAAAATACACTCTCAAAAACATGTAGTCTGTACAGATTTCTACAAAACAACTGAACTAGAAATCTGATGCAATACAAAAACTATAGCTAAAGTTTCTGTACAACAAAATATGAATCTGAAAGGAACAAAATCTGATGTCCACGATAAAAACATCATCCGATCAGCATTCTCCATCCAGCTCTTTACTGCTGATTACCTGCACTCAATGAAAACTAGTGAGCCTAGGGGCTCAGCAGGTAAAATCTGGAAGTAACGAAATCATGCGATACAAACAATAGAAGCTGATACTATAACTGGAATCTGAATACGCTTAGAATAAATAAGCGAAATATGAACAACTGAGGAATCTGAAAGAAACTGAAAGCATAACACATAATCAAATTCTGAAAACATTTTCTTTAAACTTTCTGCAGAGCTGTGATTAAAATCACACTTGCGCTCTTCTTTCATTTTCTGAAATTATGACAAAGATACTTGTACATTTGGTCCAATTCGCTTGATCAAACTCCTGATATCAGTCTCTTAGCATTTAGGTCATGGTGAAGGGGTATACAGATCCGTCAATCCGTAATCCTTAATCCTAATCCTTCTTGGTTGAAAGGGCACACGGTTCGTCAGCCGCGCACTCACCCTTCCTCCGGGGACCATTTGTTGCCAAAGTTATAACTTAAAACATTTCTTAAAACAACATTCTGCTCTTTCTTTCTTTCGTAAATCTGTTTTCTTTCTTTCTAGTATGATTTACTGGTTTTGGTTGTTCAATGATGTTCTGGAACACTTCGAGAATTCTCTGTAATACTTGCGAAGATGAAAACTGAATAAAAATACTACTTGAATCTGTCAAATGAATCGAAAAATTCTTTCGAATTGAAGTAAAAATGAACTAGTAACATCTGACTGTACACAGACGTCACGAGGAAGAAGAAACAATTCAGCTGGAAGGATATCCGCTAACATTGAAACAGATGTGTTAAATGAAACGATGTCGTTAGCGTAAGAAACAGATGTAGCTTCGGATATTGTTTCAATAGTGAACAGCTGTAACTATGAAATAGGATTGGTCAACTCAGACGTCAACACAACTTAAACAAAGGCTTTCAGGTGTTGAACAAACCAACAGCTGAATACAAACTAAAGCAACAGCTGAATACAACTAACACAACAGCTGGTTACGAACAAATGCAACAGCTGGTTATGAACAAATGCAACAGCTGACAACAGTTGGATACTAACAAAGCAACAGCTGATTACGAAACAATGCAATAGCTGACAGCAGTTGACAATAACAATGCAACAGCTGATGACAAAACAATACAACAGCTGATGGCGAAACAATGCAACTACTGAAATCTATACTTAGAATATTTTCAACGTAGAATATCAGTGGTGGTTTAAGAACCAGACTTCAGACTTAACCATAAGAATCAACATGAATAACGATGGTTTCCTTTGTCTGAAGAAATCAAAATATCTCAAGAAATTTCTGGAAATGATCGAATAAGCTACTTGTAAGCTACTTCGATTAAATATCTGAAGAATAATCAAGAAACTACTGGACGAACATCATCAAACCATTTTCTAAAATCTTTTCTGAATCAAAATATAGTAAACACATACTTCATATAAAAACAGAGCATGAACTTTTCTGATTTTGAAGAACAGCCGTAGCTATCTTCCATACTTTAAAAAAATCAAACATCATGCGGACAAAATTGTAACATCCCGAAATCCAGATTACGTAGAAATGAGTGCATGACTAGGGGAAAAATATTATTATATGATTACATGCCTTATTATATGATTTATTTATGATTTTATGTTGCATGGTATGCATGTGCTATTTTTCAGCCTGCTTGAGCTACGGACGTGTGGACGAGATTAGGATCGACCGGAATAAAGATAATTGAGATTTTTAAGTTACGAGATTTTAATAATGAATTTATTTTATTTTAAGCAAATATTTTTGGAAATTGGGATTTTTATAATTATTTTGGAGGGGAACCCGTTTTTCGCCTATACGGGCTGATATTTGAGTTTTAAGGCACTTTAAAATTTTAGGAGGCCTAGATTTCGAAACTTTATAATTATTAAAGCCCAAGTATGAGTTTTTAAACACCTTTTTATTTAAGTAGAGGGGCATGCTTGTATTTTTCATCATTAAAACAAGAAGGGTCATTATAGGCACACTCATTATTTCTTAAACACAAATTAGATTCAAACCTAGCATCCAATAAATGCACCAGCCGTCTTCTCCCCTCCCCACACACACAAAATTTCGAAAATTCCTGCCATAGAAGGAGCTTGGTGATCCATAGCCGGTTGCGCCCCGATCACACATCTACAACGTTCGTACCTCGTAGATCCACGTTTCCTTCAACCCAGGCATGTGATATCAATTCCCTTGCTCACCATTTAAATCATAATAACCAGTTTTATGAAAATTATGCATGAATATTGTGTGTATGCCTCGGATCTTTACCTATATGTTCATAGTTCATGCATGAGACTCACGGTTTTTGACATGTTACGCTTTATTCTCTTGAGGCATCGTTCATGGAAATTTACAGGGGTGTTGGCTCGGTTCTAGGGGTTTCTAGGGGACTCATGGTGGTCTAGATCAAGGGAGGATAGTGTCAAGGGTTCGGGCGAACCACATCATGCAGTAGAAGTCGTGAGTGGCGCATCGTGCCGCTGGGCTGGTGCGTCCACTTGCAGAGGTTCGTTCTCTCTGGTCGGTCCATGGTTTAAGGAAATGTTGGTCACATTAGAACCGCCTGGACCTGGGGTGGTCCAGTCGGAAGGGCTCCGGCATTGGTGGCCGGAGAAGGGAGAACGAACGCAAAGACCAGCAGGTGGTCGCGACGGCGCAACATGGCTGGAGCGTCCACTTGCAGCGACCATTTCTCCCTGGTTAGCCAACGGTTTGAGCAAAGGTTGGTCTCGTTAGAACCGTCTGGACCCTGGGGTGGTCCAACCAGAATGTCTCTAGTAGTGGTGGCCGGATCAGGGAGAACGAACGCAAAATCCAGAGGTTGGTCGTGGCGACGGCTGCTTAGGTGTGTGTTTTGGTCTAATTTTATTTTTGGAGAATTGGTTCGGTCTAAGTGAACCGGTTTCGGCTGGTTCGGTTGGACCAGATCGGTTCTTTGGGTCCCGATTCATATATATTAAAATGGGGTCAAGTTATTTTAATTTTGGACCTGTTATTTTTATTAATGTGTCGAAGGTCCAATTTTAAAGAAAATAGCGAGAAGTTTCAAAATTGAGTCAAACCTTTTAAATAATTTTAGTTATGCCTAATTTTATGTTTTTAGTCAAAATTATGGCTTTATAATTTTATTGGCCTTGATTTTCATAAGCCCATATTTAATTAAAATTAGGAAAAATGTTTAAAGGGGATGAACATTCATTTCATCGAGTCTGTAAGGAGCGTTGTTTAGCCTAGTATTAGTGAGCCAGGCCCCGAGATCAACCCTTGACCGAAGTAGAAAACGTAGAAGCCCGTAAAGGTATAATTAATCATATATGTAGTATGCTATGTACGAAAATATTATAAAGAAAAAGATTAATTATACATTAACGGGCTAAACTTTTAAATTGCATGATTTAGGAAATGCACGCATCATGAGATTTTATGAAACAATCAGGCATGTCTCTTTTAAGATAAAACCCGAGGGATTGAAGTGATGTGACAAAGTTTAATTATGGGAGCTAGCCGGATAGCCGGGCCCGGGGATCCCCTGTTTTAATATATGATTATGAGTCTATGGATCCATGTGTTGACATCATGGTGAAGTGGCAAGCATAGAGGTGTGACATATAGGGATCCGGACTTGAGGTCGGGTGTACAACACCGCCACGAACGTTGGTTATTTCGACTGATCAGTCACCCAACCGCTCACATTCATGGATACGACTCATACGTTTTTCACGTTACGTTACGTCATGCCTCATGTATGTTTATGTTACGTATGTACGATATGAAATGTATGAAGAAATGTTTTAAGATCATGCACGCATTCATGTTTTTAACGCTATTTTAGTACAAGTGTGTGCTTGCATGTGATTTTATTAGTATGCACTTTGTTATGTATTACGATAGAGCATGCTGAGCCTCTAGGCTCACTAGGTTTAAATGGTGCAGGTGATGATCCTATCGATGAGTATATTCCGACTGGCGGTGAGGACATCTGAGCGCCTGTTGCAGCAGTGCCCCGTAACCGCCTTATGATTCAGTTTTGTCATGTTGCAGTTTTAGATAATAGTTTTTTAAACATGTTGGTTTTCAGTATGCTTTTACTCGAGGATTTTATTGTGTTGGATGTTTTTAACGTTTTCAAATATTCTTCTATATATGCTTAAAGTATTTTGAGAGAATGATCTAGAAACGTTTTAGAAGGGAATGAGCCATTCGTTATGTTTAAGTTTATGCTTCCGCACATGTTTAAAAAAAAATTCTAGAGTCTGGTTCGTTTCAGTTGGTATCAGAGCGGTGGTTCTGGTGGGGTACTTGCCTGCTGCGTGGAGCTCAGAAGTCGCACTACCAGTCTGTGAGTTTTGTTATTTTAGTATTTATGTTTACGTTTGCATGATGCATGATTTAGCCTTGCATGAGTTTTTGGCCTTAGGATTTTAAAAATAGACGCTTAGTTATGAACTTAGATTGACGTGATAAGGTTTTGGTATGCATGATGCCTCACAGACGTGCTATCGGTACGTAACTTAATTTCGGGGACGAAATTTATATAAGGGGGGAAGATTGTAACATCCCGAAATCCAGATTACGTATAAATGGGTGCATGAGTAGGGGAAAAATATTTTTAGATGATTACATGCCTTATTATATGATTTATTTATGATTTTATGCTGCATGGTATGCATGTGCTATTTTTCAGCCTGCTTGAGCTATGGACGTGTTGACGAGATTAGGGTCGACCGGAATAAAGATAATTGAGATTTTTAAGTAATGAGATTTTTAGAATGAATTTATTTATTTTAAGAAAAAATAAAGATAATTGAGATTTTTAAGTAATGAGATTTTTAGAATGAATTTATTTTATTTTAAGAAAATATTTTTGGAAATTTGGATTTTTATAATTATTTTTTAGGGAAACCCGTTTTTCGCCTATACGGGCTGGTATTTGAGTTTTAAGGCACTTTAAAATTTTAGGAGGCCTAGATTTCAAAATGTTATAATTATTAAAGCCCAAGTATGAGTTTTTAAACACCTTTTTATTTAAGTAGAGGGGCATGCTTGTATTTTTCATCATTAAAACAAGAAGGGTCATTATAGGCACACTCATTATTTCTTAAACACAAATTAGATTCAAACCTAGCCTCCAATACATGCACCAGCCGTCTTCTCCAATCCCCACACACACAAAATTTCAAAAATTCCAGCCATAGAAGGAGCTTGGTGATCCATAGCCGGTAGCACCCCGATCTCGCGTCTACAACGTTCGTACCTCGCAGATCCACGTTTTCTTCAACCCAGGCATGTGATATCAATTCCCTTGCTCACCATTTAAATAATAATAACCTGTTTTATGAAAATTATGCATGAATATTGTGTGTATGCCTCGGATCTTTACCTCTATGTTCATAGTTCATGCATGAGACTCACGGTTTTTGACATGTTACGCTTTCTTCTCTTGAGGCTTCAGTCATGGAAATTTCCAGGGGTATTGGATCGGTTCTAGGGGTTCCTAGGGGACTCATGTTGGTCTAGATCGAGGTATGAAGGTGGCTAAGTGGTCGTGTGAACCAGGGAAAGCCATAGAGGTCGAGGTGACACGTAGCGCTGCGTGGCTGATGCGCCCACTTCCCTCGATCAGTTCTCCCTGGTTAGCCCATGGTAGGGGATGAACATTCGTTTCATCGAGTCTGTAAGGAGCGTTGTTTAGCCTAGTATTAGTGAGCCAGGCCCCGGGATCAACCCTTGACCGAAGAAGAAAACATAGAAGCCCGTAAAGGTATAATTAATCATATATTTAGTATGCTATGTACGAAAATATTTTAAAGGAAAAGATTAATTATACATTAACGGGCTAAACTTTTAAATTGCATGATTTAGGAAATGCACGCATCATGAGATTTTATGAAACGATCAGGCATGTCTCTTAAGATAAAACCCGAGGGATTGAAGTGATGTGGCAAAGTTTAATGATGGGAGCTAGCCGGGTAGCCGGGCCTGGGGATCCCCTGTTTTAATATATGATTATGAGTCTATGGATCCATGTGTTGACATCATGGTGAAGTGGCAAGCATAGAGGTGTGACATATAAGGATCCCGACTTGAGGTCGGGTGTACCACACTGCCACGTACGTTGGTTATTTCGACTGATCAGTCACACAACCGCTCACATTCACGGATACGACTCATACGTTTTTCACGTTACGTTACGTCATGCCTCATGTATGTTTATGTTACGTATATACGATATGAAATGTATGAAGAAATTATTAAGATCATGCACGCATTCATGTTTTTAACGCTATTTTAGTACAAGTGTGTGCTTGCATGCGATTTTATTAGTATGTACTTTGTTATGTATTACGATAGAGCATGCTGAGCCTCTAGGCTCACTAGGTTTAAATGGTGCAGGTGATGATCCTGTCGATGAGTATATTCCGACTGGCGGTGAGGACCTCTGAGCTCCTGTTGCAGCAGTGCCCCGTGACCGCCTTATGATTCAGTTTTGTCATGTTGCAGTTTTAGATACTAGTTTTTTAAACATGTTGGTTTTCAGTATGCTTTTACTCGAGGATTTTATTGTGTTGGATGTTTTTAACGTTTTCAAATATTCTTCTATTTATGCTTAAAATATTTTGACAAAATGATCTAGAAACATTTTAGAAGGGAACGAGCCACTCGTTATGTTTAAGTTTATGCTTCCGCACATGTTTAAAAAAAAATTCTATAGTCTAGTTCGTTTCAGTTGATATCAGAGCGGTGGTTCTGGTGGGGTACTTTCCTGCTGCGTGGAGCTCAGAAGTTGCACTACCAGTCTGTGAGTTTTGTTATTTTAGTATTTAAGTTTATGTTTGCATGATGCATGATTTAACCTTGCATGAGTTTTTGGCCTTAGGATTTTAAAAATAGACGCTTAGTTATGCACTTAGATTTACGTGATATGGTTTTGGTATGCATGATGCCTCACAGACGTGCTATCGGTACGTAACTTAATTTCGGGGACGAAATTTCTATAAGGGGGGAAGATTGTAACATCCCGAAATCCAGATTACGTAGAAATGGGTGCATGAGTAGGGGGAAAATATTTTTAGATGATTACATGCCTTCTTATATGATTTATTTATGATTTTATGCTGCATGGTATGCATGTGCTATTTTTCAGCCTGCTTGAGCTATGGACGTGTGGACGAGATTAGGGTCGACCGGAATAAAGATAATTGAGATTTTTAAGTTATGAGATTTTAAGAATGAATTTATTTTATTTTAAGCAAATATTTTTGGAAATTTGGATTTTTATAATTATTTTGGAGGGGAACCAGTTTTTCGCCTATACGGGCTGGTAAGGCACTTTAAAATTTTAGGAGGCCTAGATTTCTGGACGTGTGGACGAGATTAGGGTCGACCGGAATAAAGATAATTGATATTTTTAAGTTATGAGATTTTAAGAATGAATTTATTTTATTTAAGAAAATATTTTTGGAAATTTGGATTTTTATAATTATTTTTTAGGGAAA
>KV010673.1:1898-13143 GCA_001598015.1 Dorcoceras hygrometricum | reverse complement strand
AGAATTGAATATATGCTTTCACTGAGTGAGCAAGAAGTTTAGTTTACTTGCCTGAATTCTTTAACATAATCGCAGATGAAGTTTAGCAATTCACGAACACACCGCTTGTCTCCTTCAAAACAGCGCTTTTGTGAGTGAGCAAGAAACAGAGTTTACTTGCCTGGATTCTTTAACATAATCGCAGATGAAGTTTAGCAATTCACGAACACACCGCTTGTCTCCTTCAAAATTTTGAAGCGCTTTTGCTCGGTTTCTTAGAGAGAGCACTACTTGATTTTTTTTGGAAAGTGTTTTAATTTGCAAATTATGATGCCTGATGCGGCTAACACCCTATATATATAATTTAAAATGCCTAGAAAAGAAACACGTTTAATCAATATGCAAAAGAAATCCTTTAAAAGCGCTACTCTATTTTAAAAGTAAAATCTGATGCACAAAAACCGAACTATTTTAGTTGAAAAATAAGGATTCAATTGGTTTGCAGTGATCGGCTAAGCAGCTACTGAAATTGCATTCTAACACTTTGAAATCTAATCATTGAAACAAAAGTCTGATTGAAGCATTAAGCTAGCATCTGAATTCTCAACTTCACGGAAAGGCGATAGCTGATATTATGAAAAGCTGAAACTCAACTCGAATACAATGAAGGCTGATTTCACTTATTCTCAAAATCTGAATTCAATTGAAGTTGAACAATACAGCATTTAAATGTAATCTCTCAACTCTTAAAATTTCTAATTGTGGATAATAAAATGTCTGGGAGTTACAACTCTACCCTCCTTATTGAAATTTCATCCTCGAAATTTTATTTACTTAAAAGGTTTGGATAGTTACTCTGCATAACAAATTCGACTTCTTACGTAGCTTTTCTTTCAGTGCAATTTGTCCAGCGACTCTTAATCATAGGGATAATTCTATTCTATGATGTCTGGTCCTATTTAAGTTCTTTCACCTACATTATCTCAGTGAATTGGGAATCTACTTTTTCTTCCATACAGAGCTTCGTATGGTGCCGTCTCTATCGAAGCTTGGTATCTATTGCTATAGGTGAATTCGACTGTTGGGAACTTATAGCAGAAATGAAATCAGACGTAACAAGATGAAACAGTACTTGCAAGCCAGACGGATATTTACTGTAGAAACATATTTCTCAAACTGGGGGTTATCGCTAACGTTGAAACAGTTGTAAGGAAAGAAACAGTCGTTAGCGTAAGGAAACAAATGTATGAACAGTCGCTAACTGAAATAAAAACAGACGTGACTTTGGAACAGTTGTAATATCGAGCATCAGCTGTCGTTATAGGAATAATGTTTAGAAATGAACAGGTAACAGCTGATTGAATATATACTAGAAGTAACAGCTGAAATGGAAACCACTGATTTACAAATGAAATTCAGCCGTTGGAAGAAATTCCGTTGTTACCATGGGAACCAAAATCTGACTATAACTCGGTGTTTCAACATCAAAACGACAGCTACGCTATCAGCTGTTGCCTATCAAACCAGACTTTATACTGATTCGACTAGCAACATCCGATTACATAGCATCAAATTCAGATGTTACCATTCACCAGAAGTAAAAACATGAACAACACTGGAGCTCCTCATGGCGAAGTGTTGGGTCTGATGAAACCTTTACCCAATAAATCTTAGATCCATTCTTTCATTTCCTTAGGGGCGAGTCTGAAATATCTTCGGGAAAGACATCGAAAAATTCCTTTATAACTTCTACATCCTCCAATCTAATTTCCTTATCTGGTTCTATCGATAAAGCACTTACTAAAAATCCCTAACATCCGTTTCTCAAACACCTCTGCTTAAAATTTATAACAAATTCGTACTTGGTTAACCAACCTATTCCCAAAATAAAATTAAACTTAAGCATTGGCAACACTATCAAATCTGCATAGAGAATATTTCCCTGCAGCTTAAGTTCTATATTTCGAATAACAAGATTGGTTACTGTACTTTCTTCCGAAGGAATCTAAACACAATACTCTACTTCTACTTCTTCTGGTTTAATTAACAATTTCTTAGAAAAATCTATCTGATACAAATAAATGAGTTGCACCATAATATAACAATGCTATCGTAGACATATTGGCGATAGAAATCTTACCAGTCACTACCGTGGTATCTGCTGGAGCTTCTTCAGCTGTCATAATATAAGCCCTACTAGTGATGAGTGGTCGCTTCTGGGGACACTCCCTAGACATATTGCCTGGCTTGCCACAGGTATAACACACGTTCTGGCCAACACGACACTGGCCCGCGTGGTTCTTCTTACAAGTAGGACATGGCCTTACCAGTCACTACCGTGGTATCTGCTGGAGCTTCTTCAGCTGTCATAATATAAGCCCTACTAGTGATGAGTGGTCGCTTCTGGGGACACTCCCTAGACATATTGCCTGGCTTGCCACAGGTATAACACACGTTCTGGCCAACACGACACTGGCCCGCGTGGTTCTTCTTACAAGTAGGACATGGCGGCCTATTCCCTTGATTAGGAACAGTAGAGATAGGTTGAGCAGCGATTGGTCCTTTTTCTAGAGACCCTTGCTGGTTATTGTTTGGTTTCTTATTTTTCCTACGGTCCTTCTGTTGGAAAGCTTGTCTTTTCAACTGTCTCTCTTCTTCGATTGATTTCCAGTCTTGTTCTGCCCGTAGGGCCTTATTCACCGCTGCTCTATAATCTACAGGTTCTGCTAATCTAACATCATGCTTAATCATCGGTTTCAACCCATTAACAAAATGTTGAAGTTTAATATCTGCATTTGTCCCAATTAGAGGAACAAAATAGCATCCCCTCTCAAATTTGCGGATGTAATCCCGCATAGGCATCCCTTCCTGCTTAAGGGTTAAAAACTCACTCTGCAGTTGTTTTCTTACGTCTACCGTAAAGTATTGTTCATATAATACCTTCTTAAATTCTTCCCAAATGAGTATATCTAAGTCAACAGTTAACTTGGCCCCTTCCCACCAAATCATGGAATCTCCTCTCAACATGTAAATTGCACACCTAGGCCTTTCTAGTTTCGTCAGTTGTAAATATTCAAAAATCACTTCCATAGACTTCATCCAGCTTTCTGCTATAAGAGGATCAGTAGTACCAGAAAACTCCTGAGGTCTCTGTCTCCTGAACCTCTCTTGAGGATCCTCTCGGCTGACTAATCTCCCCGATGATTGACCATTCCCTTGAGTGGTTTGGTCAACTAAACGCTCTAACAATTGAGCCATACTAGTTAAAACAGGGTTCATGCCTTCCTTCTCACTATTTTCTTCTGAGATACCTCTTCTTCCTCTACCTCGTCCTGCCATTATCTGTAAGGGTAGCCCAAATCCACGACAATTATATTATGAGAGATTACTTTATGCTAGAACATAGAATAACTTACAAATTTAGAAGCGGCTGGAGAGAGCTGTTCAGACTGGAAGTGTGTTTATCTCAAGGACCATGCTCTGATACCAACTGTAACGCCGGACTTTTCTTAAAAGAAATTTAAAAGATTGGGGTTCAAATTGAAAGGTCTAAAATTTCAATCTTGATAACATAATGGTCGCTACTAAAATTTATGGGTTAAATTTCGAATAAACACAATTCGTGAAAAATGAAGACAATCAGCTGTGAGGGTAAATGAAAATGCGGAACTAGATGCACAGCTGGATGTAATAACAAAGTGCGGAACAACATCTGATAGGAATAAAAACAGGTGCTGAATTAGAACCAAAAGCTGATAGAAATCTGTTGATTTTAAACGAAACCACAATACACTCTCAAAAACATGTAGTCTGTACATATTTCTACAAAACAACTGAACTAGAAATCTGATGCAATACAAAAACTATAGCTAAAGTTTCTGTACAACAAAATATGAATCTGAAAGGAACAAAATCTGATGTCCATGATAAACACAACATCCGATCAGCACTCTCCATCCAGCTCTTTACTGTTGATTACCTGCACTCAATGAAAACTAGTGAGACTAGGGGCTCAGCAGGTAAAATCTGGAAGTAACGAAATCATGCGATACAAACAATAGAAGCTGATACTATAACTGGAATATGAATACTCTTAGAATAAATAAGCGAAATATGAACAATTGAGGAATCTGAAAGAAACTGAAAGCATAACACATAATCAAATTCTGAAAACATTTTCTTTAAATTTTCTGCAGAGCTGTGATTAAAATCACACTTGCGCTCTTCTTTAATTTTCTGAAATTATGACAAAGACACTTGTACATTTGGTCCAATTCGCTTGATCAAACTCCTGATATCAGTCTCTTAGCATTTAGCTCATGGTGAAGGGGTATACAGATCCGTCAATCTGTAATCCTTAATCCTAATCCTTCCTTGTTGAAAGGGCACACGGTTCGTCAGCCGCGCACTCACCCTTCCTCTAGGGACCATTTGTTGCAAAAGTCATAACTTTAAACATTTCTTAAAACATCATTATGCTCTTTCTTTCTTTCGTAAATTTGTTTTCTTTCTTTCTAGTACGATTTACTGGTTTTTGGTTGTTCAATGATGTTCTGGAACACTTCGAGAATTCTCTGTAAAACTTGCGAAGATTAAAACTGAATAAAAATACTACTTGAATCTGTCAAATGAATCGAATAATTCTTTCGAATTGAAGTGAAAATGAACAAGTAACATCTGACTGAACACAGACGTCACGAGGAAGAAGAAACAATTCAGTTGGAAGGATATCCGCTAAAATTGAAATAGATGTGTTAAATGAAGATGTCGTTAGCGTAAGAAACAGACGTGGCTTGGGATACTGTTTGAATAGTGAACAACTGTAACTATGAAAAAGGATTGGTCAACTCAGCTGTCAACGAATTGATTTGGTCAACTCAGACGTCAACACAACTTAAACAAAGGCTTTCAGGTGTTGAACAAACCAACAGCTGAATACAAACTAAAGCAACAGCTGAATACAACTAAAGCAACAGCTGAATACGAACAAATACAACAGCTGGTTACGAACAAATGCAACAGCTGGTTACGAACAAATGCAACAGCTGGTTACGAACAAATGCAACAACTGACAACAGTTGGATACTAACAAAGCAACAGCTGATTACGAAACAATGCAATAGCTGACAGCAGTTGACAATAACAATGCCACAGCTGATGACAAAACAATACAACAGCTGATGGCGAAACAATGCAACTGCTGAAATCTATGCTTAGAATATTTTCAACGTAGAATATCAGTGGTGGTTTAAGAACCAGACTTCAGACTTAACCATAAGAATCAACATGAATAACGATGGTTTCCTTTGTCTGAAGAAATCAAAATATCTCAAGAAATTTCTGGAAATGATCGAATAAGCTACTTGTAAGCTACTTCGATGAAATATATGAAGAATAATCAAGAAACTACTGGACGAACATCAACAAACCATTTTCTAAAATCTTTTCTGAATCAAAATACAGTAAAAACGTACTTCATATAAAAATATAGCATGAACTTTTCTGGTTTTGAAGAATAGCCATAGCTATCTTCCATACTTTAAAAAAATCAAACATCACGCGGACAGAATTGAATATATGTTTTCACTGAGTGAGCAATAAACCGAGTTTACTTGCCTGGATTCTTTAACACAATCGCAGATGAAGTTTAGCAATTCACGAACACACCGCTTGTCTCCTTCAAAACTTTGAAGCACTTTTGCTCGGTTTCTTAGAGAGAGCACTGCTTGATTTTTTTGGAAAGTGTTTTAATTTGCAAATTATGATGCATGATGCGGCTAACACCCTATATATATGAATTTAAAAATCCTAGGAAAGAAACACGTTTAATCAATATGCAAAATAAATCCTTTAAAAGCGCCACTCTATTTTAAAAGTAAAATATGATGCACAAAAACCGAACTATTTTAGTTGAAAAAGAAGGATTCAATTGGTTTGCAGTGATCGACTAAGCAGCTACTGAAATTGCATTCTAACACTTTGAAATCTAATCATAACAAAAGTCTGATTGAAGCATTAAGCTAGCATCTGAATTCTCAACTTCACGTAAAGCGACAGCTGATATTATGAAAAGCTGAAACTCAACTCGAATACAATGAAGGCTGATTTCACTTATTCTCAAAATCTGAAATTCAAGCGAAGTTGAACAATATAGCATTTAAATGTAATCTCTCAACTCTTAAAATTTCTAATTGTGGATAATAAAATGTCTGGGCGTTACACTATAGGAGTATCATCGCTAGCGTGGAAGCAGATTTGGCTATCAAAACAGTAACGCTAGCGTGAAAACAGATTTGAGATGTGAGAAACAGATTTGACTATAGAATCATATCGCTAGCGTAGAAAAACAGTTTTGGCGACAAAACTAGTGCTGCAGCATCACGAACGACAACCAAAGATACCAGCTCCATCTATCTAATCGGTACAAAGTCCCGATTTGACCAGCATCACCGATTACTTGGAGTCAAGTCCAGACGCCGCCATTCACCAGAACGAAGAAGGTCTTAATCATTCATAAAACTCAAATCTATATAGCTCAGTGGTTTTAAAATCAGCTTCCATCATGCTAAAACACATTTGGAGAGTTTTAAAATAGAAACAACTCTGTGAACCCGAAACATTCATTTGAAACCATCAATGGCGTAAACATAAGTTAATACTGGTGCCTTAACCATTGGAATACTACGATTCCTCAACTGCCTAATATCTCTAAGAAGAATTCTCTCAGGTATTTATTCGTAACTCAGATCTTGAGCCAAATGGATTGGCTCTTAACTCAGCACACGCGACGGGTTGGGAACATACTTCCTCAAAGCTGATACACGAAGCAAACTATGCACTGAAGACAGATGAGGGGGCAGTTCTAATCGATAAGCCATTGTTCCTAATTTGTCCAAAATCTCGTAAGGACCCATATACTAGGAATCAGCTTTACTTTCTTCCCAAAACGCATCACTCCTTTCATCATAGCTACTTTAAAAAACACGTGATCACCATCTTCAAAACTCAGCTCTCGTCGTCTATTATCAGCATAACTCTTTTGTCTTCTTTGAGCTGCTCTCACCGCTCCTTAATCTTCCTAACAGCTTCAGCTGTTTGATCTACCACATCTGGACCTAACCCAACTCGTTCACCTACATCATCCTAGTGAAGAGGTGTTATGCATTTTCGACCATGGAGAGCTTCATATGGGGTCATCTTTATCGAAGCTTGGAAACTGTTATTATACGTAAATTCTACCAATGGTAGTTTTTAAATCCCAACTCTCTGAAAAAATCTATAATACAAGCCCTGAGTAATATTCTAAAATATGAATCACCCTTTTTGATTGACCATTGGTCTGGGGGTGAAAAGTTGTGCTAAAGGTCAACTTAGTACCCAATGCTCTGTGAAGACTCTTCCATAAAGCTGACGTAAACCTTGGATCTCTATTGGATACAATCGAAACTGGAATACCATGCAGCCTCACTATTTCTTTCACATACAATTCGGTATACTTGCTCACATCATAAGTTGTCTTAACTGGTAAGAAGTGAGCTGACTTAGTGAGTCTGTCTACTATAACCGAATTGTATCCTAGGGTAGTTCTGGGTAATCCAACCACAAAATCAATAGTAATACTCTCCCATTTCCACTCTGGTATAGGCAAGGGTTTCAGCATTCCAGCTGGTCTTTGATGTTCAGCTTTCACCAGTTGGCATGTCAGACATTCTGAGACAAATCTAGGAAAAGTCACGTTTCATTCCTGGCCACCAGTATAACTTCTGGAGATCCTTATACATCTTTGTACTCCCCGGATGTACGGAGTATGGGGCTATATGGGCTTCAGCCATCAAATATGTTCTCATGGTGTCTACTTGGGGCATCCACATCCGGACCTTATATCTCACAATTCCTCCTTCTGAGGTATAGAGGTTGTTACCTCTTTCTTTATCTTGCTTAACCCACTTCTTCAGTTTCTCATCTTTCAGCTGTCTTTCTCGGATTTGGTCTATCAAATTTGATTGAATGGAAAGATCTGCCAAGATCACAGTGCAATCACAGGGCACTATCTCTAACCCAAACTTCTCAATTTCATAAGCCAATGGTCTCTGGAGAGTGAGCTGGGCTAATCCTATTGACTTCCTGCTTAGAGTATCAGCCACTATGTTTGCCTTTACTGGATGGTAGCTGATGGTGTTAGAGTAGATGCCCAACTAGCCAACTTGTGGCGTGTGGGTTTTATAGACTCTTGTACATGAAAATCTTTATTTATGAAATACGCATTTATTTATGGCATTCTTTATTTTCATTATGTTATATGATGTTAACAATTGCGTTGGATAAAGACCTGGAATGCACCATAGTGTATGTTAGATGTGATAGTGGATATGATGGCTATCATAAAACACATCTAATAGTCACTGTGCATTCTGAATTCGTTCCTAGTCGATTGGGCCGTCAAAATGAGGATAAGGCCACCCGAGCTTGAGACTAGCATCTGCGATGCGAAGTACCATGTTTCATTGGTAGGGAACATTGTGATGTTCTGAGCATGCAGATGGATAGTGACCTGGTGATCTATCTAACTACTCTCGTTCGGACTTTCCAAGTGGTTACCATTTTTCGAGTGGATAAGTCCGAGGTCTTGGTTGTACTGATTAGTCCTCACTACTCGAAATGCCATTGAGACTCTACATGGTAGGTGCATCACTTTGACCCGTTTGCTGACTCATTTGGGGTCATTAGGCGGCGGGATTGGGTGAGGTCCCGATGCATGTAGGAGTCGATGCTTCGTTGTCGAGGCTTCACCGCTCGCTTTCATGCGTGGAGATCCTATGTTATCTGAGTAGACAATAGTGTGATAAATCTCTGGCCTAGAGAACTGGATGTGTTTTAGGTAAATGGGTTTACCTAGTTACACTTCACGATGTCACTATTCGATCTCCAAGATGTATGCATAGCTATCGGACTGGCCAGAGTACTGGATGTGTTTTAGGTAAATGGGTTTACCTAGTTACACTCACGATGTCACTATTCGATCTCCAAGATGTATGCATAGCTATCGGATCTCTAGCGGCTCTCGATTTACCAATGGTAGTTGATCTGATCGGGATATATGTGTTGAAAGGACCGTAATGTACGCTAACCACGACCAACTGGTTCTTGCAGGCACTATCAGTGATACCTAGGGGATCATGGGGCGATGTTGATAGGCGCTTTACCATGATCCGTTGGGCAAGTCCGAAATTGTGATTTCGGAGCCACAATGGTTGTGGGCCCACGGCTAGCTGTATCCCTGAACCATTGAGGGTCACACAAGTACTTGATTCATGATTCCCGCACGGAAACTAAGCTCAATGTGTTGAGCATAGGAGGAGGATTTTGGGGATTGCGACTTCCTAAAAGTCAGCAGGGGTCAAATTGCGATTTCCCAAAGTTGAGGGGCTAAACTGTAATTTTGGTCTAGGTGATCTGAAAAATTGTTTTCGCATCATAATACTCAGTTTTGGAAAATGGGTAGATCGGTTCAATCAGATCGTCGATCGGAGTTATGATGAAGTCACGGTGATATGGATGAACCGAATGTTCACACGTTGGACTGGGCCCGGCCTAGGTTCAATGGGCCGGTTCAAGCCCATCACACCTATACTTATTCTTGAGCCTAGGGTTGAATGACATAATTGAAACACTTCATTAAACCCTAGCCTCCAAAATATCCGCCCCCTCTTCTACACTCCGTCACGCCGCCGCCGCCGGCCGCCACCAAGAGCCGCCGCCGCCGGCCGCCACCAAGCGCCGCCGCCGCCGCCCCTTCGTCGGAATTGTTCCGGCCACCGCGCTGAGGAGTTTCCATCCGTGCTGAATTCATCAGGCCTTCTAGTGCAGGCTGACGAAGGTGTCTTGATTACGGTCGTGGACCTGATTGACGATCTACCGCCGCCTACCGCTTGAAGTGCCGGTTTCCTCGTGAAACTGGTCGGAGCCAGGCACCTAGACGCCAGGAAGGTAACAATCGATAAATGCCCTATGAATATTTATCGTCATTGTTTGATGTATTTAACGTATCCCAGGGCAAATTTTAAACTTCCGCTGCGCCCCCAGGAAACGGGATCCGGATCCGCCATTATCGCCAACATTGGTATCAGAGCCCAGGCTCGGATCCTTCAATACATAATTGTGCCATAATTGCATAGATCTCAAAATTTTGAAATCGAAAAACAAAAAAAAATATTTCAGCACACCGGACGCGGCGCCGCCGCGCATGGCGGCGCCCCCTCGCCCGCGCATATGCGCGTGCGATTACATTCGCGCTTGCAGCGCATCGCGGGCGGATGGTTGGCCGCTACACCGTGCGCTGGTCGCGCGATGGCCGACGTTGGCCAGCGGCCCATGCGCAATCTATTGCGTGCTTCACCGCTCGCTTTCATGCGTGGAGATCCTATGTTATCTGAGTAGACAATAGTGTGATAAATCTCTGGCCAGAGAACTGGATGTGTTTTAGGTAAATGGGTTTACCTAGTTACACTCACGATGTCACTATTCGATCTCCAAGATGTATGCATAGCTATCGGATCTCTAGCGGCTCTCGATTTACCAATGGTCGTTGATCTGATCGGGATATATGTGTTGAAAGGACCGTAATGTACGCTAACCACGACCAACTGGTTCTTGCAGGAACTATCAGTGATACCTAGGGGATCATGGGGCAATGTTGCTAGGCGCTTTACCATGATCTGTTGGGCAAGTCCGAAATTGTGATTTCGGAGCCACAATGGTTGTGGGCCCACGGCTAGCTGTATCCCTGAACCATTGAGGGTCACACAAGTACTGGATTCATGATTCCCGCACGGAAACTGCGCTCAATGTGTTGAGCATAGGAGGAGGATTTTGGGGAGTGCGACTTCCTAAAAGTCAGCAGGGGTCAAATTGCGATTTCCCAAAGTTGAGGGGCTAAACTGTAATTTTGGTCTAGGTGATCTGAAAAATTGTTTTCGCATCATAATACTCAGTTTTGGAAAATGGGTAGATCGGTCCGATCAGATCGTCGATCAGAGTTATGATGAAGTCACGGTGATAGGGATGAACCGAATGTTCATACGTTGGACTGGGCCCGGCCTAGGTTCAATGGGCCGGTTCAAGCCCATCACACCTATACTTATTCTTGAGCCTAGGGTTGAATGAAATAATTGAAACACTTCATTAAACCCTAGCCTCCAAAATAGCCGCCCCCTCTTCTACACTCCCTCACGCCGTCGCAGCCGGACCCCCACAAGCGCCGCCGTCG
>KV010672.1:16586-27766 GCA_001598015.1 Dorcoceras hygrometricum | reverse complement strand
GAGGAATTATTCCAGCTGAGTGACCAGCTGTTGGTTTGAGGAACCAGTCGCGGATGAGAGGCGACGTCGTTTTGATAAGTTAAAACACAGCGTTTTGGGTGTAACGCTTTTGATAAGCTGTTGGCAGCAATGGTGACGTGTCCTTTACGACGTCGTTTGACTTGTTTAGCGCGACCAACTGCTGGTTGTTTTGAAAGGAATCTGTCGTCAGCTGCTAGAGCGATGCGGTGTCGTTTTGATGTTCTTTTACGAATGCAACGTCTGTTGGTGTTTAGTCGCGACCAACTGTCTGGTTGTTTTGAAAGGAATCTGTCGTCAGCTGCTAGAGCGATGCGGTGTCGTTTTGATGTTCTTTTACGAATGCAACGTCTGTTGGTTGCTGCTGATTTTGTTGAGAGCAACTGCTGGTTTCTGTTGTAAGATATCTACTGTTTCGATGTATGCTGATTAATTGAGAACAGCAGCTGTTGGATTTAAGAGATATATAGACAACTGTTGATCGACACTTAGAATTATTTTGAACCCGATATTTCTTATCTCCAATTCCAAACCCTCGTTCTAGCTACTGTTCACCCAAGCATTTCGTTCTTCGATCTTCGTCGATTTCAGCCTCTGTTTTGGATGATTTTGGTGGCGCTAGGTTCCTTGAGAGTTCCTTTTTTGATTACTACCTTGTTAATGGCTGTAGAACGAATTGAGGAAGAAGCGCAGAGTTGCTGCTCGTTCGAAGATTCTTGAGAAATATGGTCCGTTGTTCATTCGTTAGTTTCGAACTTCTGCATAAGTGTTCTTCTTGGTTTTGAGCTTTGCCCTTATTGTTAATACCTACGTAGACTTGTAGAACCTGTTTGTGTTCAAGCCGTGGGTAGAATGATTAGAAGTTCAGAACTGGACTGGAAATTGATTTGAATTATGCGATGCTTTAGCAGATTTCAGCTCCTGAAAGTATTCTGCCATGGTTGAGGAAGCCCGGAGAAATCTGGTAGCCTAGGCCGTGAGTTTCAGTGCCTTGTGAGAAATCTGTTGAGGTAGAATTAGCCGTTGAAGGTACGAATTGAGCAGATTTAACAGCTTTGAGCATGAACATGGCTGTAATTTGATGTTGTGAAAGCTGCTGATATGCTTCTGTGATTTACGTGATACAGCTTGTGAATTGATTGAGTTTTACATTCTGTTTTCACGTATTGAATTGTATGCATTGTGCATTGAATATTGAATTGGCATACATGCATACATCTTTAGCCTGATTGACAGATTGATTGATGACCTGATTGAAAGCCACGTTGTGACTGGCCGACTGATGAGTTGTGCCTGAAAAGTCCAACGCTATCATCGGAGTGGTGACTACCGGATTCGAGTGTATACCACCGAACTGGATCTTCAGGTAACCAAGCTGGACCGAGTAAAGTTCCAGCTGGTCGATCCCCGTTTCCTTGAGTCCCAGTCTACTTTTATTATGTATTGAACCAGGGGATGCCCTGTGTTATTATGTATTTTAGGGATCGTTGATGATTGATATTTGTTGTTACCTGTATTGTATGAGTTTGAGGCAACTCGCATTTTGAGTATCGATATTTTGAATGTATGTTTTGAGTTCAGGCCCAAATGATTTCGAAAAAATTTTAAGCCCTATTTTTACGCTTCCGTGATTATGTGCTTAATTGTGCTCTAATCTTGTGTGATTAGCACGGGGCCTGACACACTCCATGCAATCTAACCACATGGTCGATGTACAGTCTCGCCATTTTTTTCTTCGAACACCTCACATCATAGGGAATGAAATGCGCTGACTTCGAGAGTCTATCAATTACCACCCAAATCGCATCGCATCTCCTACTTGATCGAGGTAAATGAGTCACAAAGTCCATGGCGATGTGCTCCCAATTCCACTAAGGCACTTCTAAACTTTGCAACAATCCACCAGGTCTCATCCTTTCGGCCTTGACCTGCTAGAAATTCAAACATCAAGCAACAAAACCAGAAATTTCGCTCTTCATGCCTTCCCACCAGTAGTGAGACTTCAAAGCATGGTACATCTTTCTCTCACCCGGATGCACACTATATTGACTACAATGTGATTCATTCAAAATAGTATCTTTCAAATCAACCAGGTTAGGAACCACCAATCTTCCTCGAAATCTCAAACACCCATCAGACGCAACAGAAAAATCACTACTGACCATTCTGAGCCTTAATCTTCAATTCATGGATATAAGGATCAGTCCTCTGTGCCTCCCTGATGTCAATTACATTCTGTGGTTCAACCTGAATAGAAGAAACTATGAAATACTGATCACTCGGCTGGAATTGCCAACCAGAAGTACCCAACTGCTCGTGGATTCTCGAGATACTCAAAGATGTTAGCATCGCAGACTGGGCTTTCCTACTCAAAGTATCGGCTACTAAGTTCATCCGCCCAGGCTGATACTGAATCTCGCAATCAAAATCCTTGAGCAACTCCATCCAACGACGCTGCCTCAAGTTCAGATCTGATTGAGTGAAGATATACTTCAAAATCTTGTGGTCGGTGTACACCACAAACTCCTCTACGTACAAATAGTGACGCCAGATCTTAAAGGCAAAAACAATCGCTGCCAATTCCAAATCATGAACGGGGTATCTCGTCTCGTGGGGCTTCAACTGTCGAGACGCATATGCAATCACGTACCCGTTCTGCATCAGTACACACCCTAAACCACTCAGAAAAGCATCGGAGCAAACAACGAAACCTCCAGATCCAGACGGTAGAGCCAACACAAGAGCAGTAGTCAGATTCTCCTTAAGTGACTGAAAACTCGACTCGCATTCATCTGTCCAAACAAAATTCCTATCTTCTGGGTCAACTGAGTCATCGGCCTTGCTATTGAAGAGAACTTCTCAATAAAACGCCTGTAATAACCGGCCAAACCCAGGAAACTACGGATCTTAGAAATATTTCTAGGTCTCTCCCAGTTAAGAAATGCTTCGACCTTACTCGGATCCACTGAAATTCCTTGAGCAGAAATGACATGACCCAAAAAGATTATTCTATCCAGCCAAAATTCACACTTGCTGAACTTGACATACAACTGCGAGTCTCTCAAATTCTGCAATACCGATCTTAGGTGCTCCTTATGCTCTCTGAAACTCTTTGAATACACCAGGATGTTATCTATGAAGACAATCACGAATCGATCGATATACTCATTGAAGACACGATTCATCAAATCCATGAAAACAGCAGGGGAATTCGTCAACCCGAACGGCATCACAAGGAAATCATAATGCCCGTATCTAGTCCGAAGAGCTGTATTCGCTACATCAGCGTCTCTAATTCGCAACTGGTGATAGCCAGAGCGCAAGTCGATCTTCGGGTATACGACCGATCCTTGCAACTGATCAAACAAGTCATCAATCCTTGACAAAGGATACTTGTTCTTCACCGTCGCTCTATTCAACTGTCGAAAATCCACACACATCCTCATAGATCCATCCTTTTTCTTTACAAACAAATTCGGAGCTCCCCAAGGTGACATACTCGGTCGGATGAAGCCTTTCTCCAAAAGATCTCTCAACTGTCTTGAGTTCCTTCAACTCAGCTAGCGCCAAACGATAAGGAGCTCTAGAAATCAGGGCTGTCTCTAGCACCAACTCTATACTAAAATCGATCTCTCTTTTCGGAGGGAATCCAGGAATCTCATCTGGAAACACGTATGGGAATTCTCGGACAATTGGAATATCGCTCAACTCCAATCACGACTCTTGGGAAACATCGAGCGCATAGATCATAAATCCAGCGTTACCCAGCGACATCAGACTAAACATCTCCATGACAGACACAAGTGGAATCTTTGAGCGCAAATCAGCACCATAGAAATCCCACTTCTCACTCGACTCGAGGCGAAATCTCACCACACCATGGAAGCAATCAACAGTAGCCTTGTAACTGGACAATACATCCATCCCCAAGATGCAATTAAAATCCCTCATATCCAAAGAGATCAAATTCGCCACTACCATGTTCTGATTAAACCGGAACACACAATCCACCACAATCTCACGGGACATCAACCACACACCAGAAGGAGTAGACACAGACACAACATCACACAGTGGGGTAACTCTCAACCCACACTCATGGACAAACCATGCAGAACAAAGGAGTGTGATGCTTCTCTATCAAATAAAACTCTCGCAGGAAAATCAAAGATAGAACATGTACCAGCGATAACTCCACTAGGTATCTCATCAGCCTGCTCCTCGACAAAGCATTCACCTGGGCTTGCTGTGGTCCCGGAAACTGAGGTCTCGAAGGTCCTCCAAACCTATACGGTTCATGGGGTTAGAATCCAGATCGTTGGGTTGGGCCAGGAGGTTGCGGCATCTGCAAAGAACCACCAGCTGAACCTTGCTGTGAAGGAACTGAAGACTGTCCCCTCAACAAAGGACACACTCTCAGGAAGTGTCCAGGCTGCCCACAGTTGTGGCAAGTCCCCTGAACTCCACAGCACTGCGAAGTCATGTGCTTACCACCGCACTGTCCACAAGACACTCCTCCGGATCCACCGCCACCAGAGCTCACAGAACCAGAGGAACTAGAATTCGACTTTCCTTAAACTGCTTCCCACGAGGCCTGAACCTCTGACGGTTCGATTGCTGCGAATTCTAAGGAGATTGAGAAGTATGCATCCCTTCAGGCACACGATAGTAACCTCGTCCAATCCCAGTTAAGAACTGCTTCGACCTTACTCGGATCCACTGAAATTCCTTGAGCAGAAATGACATGACCCAAAAAGATTATTCTATCCAGCCAAAATTCACACTTGCTGAACTTGGCATACAACTGCGAGTCTCTCAACTTCTGCAATACCGATCTTAGGTGCTCCTTATGCTCTCTGAAACTCTTTGAATACACCAGGATGTTATCTATGAAGACAATCACGAATCGATCGATATACTCATTGAAGACACGATTCATCAAATCCATGAAAACAGCAGGGGAATTCGTCAACCCGAACGGCATCACAAGGAAATCATAATGCCCGTATCTAGTCCGAAAAGATGTATTCGCTACATCATCGTCTCTAATTCGCAACTGGTGATAGCCAGAGCGCAAGTCGATCTTCGGGTATACGACCGATCCTTGCAACTGATCAAACAAGTCATCAATCCTCGACAAAGGATACTTGTTCTTCACCTTCGCTCTATTAAACTATCGAAAATCCACACACATCCTCATAGATCCATCATTTTTCTTTACAAACAAAATCGGAGCTCCCCAAGGTGACATACTCGGTCGGATGAAGCCTTTCTCCAAAATATCTCTCAACTGATCCTTGAGTTCCTTCAACTCAGCTAGCGCCAAACGATAAGGAGCTCTAGAAATCAGGGCTGTCTCTAGCACCAACTCTATACTAAAATCGATCTCTCTTTTCAGAGGGAATCCAGGAATCTCATCTGGAAACACGTATGGGAATTCTCTGACAATTGGAATATCGCTCAACTCCAATCACGACTCTTGGGAAACATCGAGCGCATAGATCATAAATCCAGCGTTACCCAGCGACATCAGACTAAACATCTCCATGACAGACACAAGTGGAATCTTTGAGCGCAAATCAGCACCATAGAAATCCCACTTCTCACCCGAGTCGGGGCGAAATCTCACCACACCATGGAAGCAATCAACAGTAGCCTTGTAACTGGACAACACATCCATCCCCAAGATGCAATTAAAATCCCTCATCTCCAAAGAGATCAAATTCGCCACTACCATGTTCTGATTAAACCGGATCACACAATCCACCACAATCTCACGGGACATCAATCACACACCAGCAGGAGTAGACACAGACACAACATCACACAGTGGGGTAACTCTCAACCCACACTCATGGACAAACCATGCAGAAACAAAGGAGTTTGATGCTTCTGTATCAAATAAAACTCTCGCAGGAAAATCAAAGATAGAACATGTACCAGCGATAACTCCACTAGGTATCTCATCAGCCTGCTCCTCGACAAAGCATTCACATGGGCTTGCTGTCGGTCCCGGAAACTGAGGTCTCGAAGGTCCTCCAAACCTAGACGGTTCATGGGGTTAGAATCCAGATCGTTGGGTCGGGCCAGGAGGTTGCGGCCTCTGCAAAGAACCACCAGCCGAACCTTGCTGTGAAGGAACTGAAGACTGTCCCCTCAACAAAGGACACACTCTCAGGAAGTGTCCAGGCTGCCCACAGTTGTGGCAAGTCCCCTGAACTCCACAGCACCGCGAAGTCATGTGCTTACCACCGCACTGTCCACAAGACACTCCTCCGGATCCACCGCCACCAGAGCTCACAGAACCAGAGGAACTAGAATTCGACTTTCTCTTAAACTGCTTCCCACGAGGCCTGAACCTTTGACGGTTCGATTGCTGCGAATTCTAAGGAGATTGAGAAGTATGCATCCCTTCAGGCGCAGGATAGTAACCTCGTCCAACTGTCATCGGAACCTGCATCGGCGCATCCAACAGATTCTCCACAATATCCACTGCTCGATCCACAGTCTCCGCATATGTCGATGGGGAACCAGCCAACACCAACTGAAACAACTCTGGCCTCAATCCCTTAATAAGCATGTTCCTCTTCGTTCGCTCCTGGCTAGCAACATGAGGGACATACGCCAGAAGTGAGGAAAACTGTCTGGCATATTCAGCAACCTTCAAATTCCCTTGCTTCAGGCTGTCGAACTCCCTCTCTCGGTTATTGAAGTACGACTTTGGGGTATACTCCTTTCGGAACGCGGCACAAAAGCTCTCCCAAGAAACCAAGACTCCGGTATCTCTCATCACTCTGGAAGTACCCTTCCACCAACGTTGAGCATGCTCCCTCAACTGCAAAATGGCCAACTTCAGTCTCCATTCTGCGGTATACTCCAAAGTGTCGAACAATTCCTCCATGTGTTCCAACCAGCCTTCAGCCGAAAGACCGCCCTCGGTGCCAGTGAACATAGGGGGATTCGTTCTCTAAAACCTAGCCAAGACTAGATCCATCTCGCCTATCTGTCTCATCACATCCTCCACCTCTGCCTATCTCTCTCTACGACGCAAAGGTATATTCTACTGAACATCCTCGTCGCTCTCCGAGGCCATAGACTCCTCAGCGGCACGTCTAGCAGTCATACCTCTACCTCTCCTCGGTGGCATCTCTTAAGGACAATCAGGGTAAGGACTAACAGCAGATAAATCACAGAGGCATGTAATATAATCACATAAGCCACAGAGTCAATCAAAATCAAATTTAAACTCTGTGCCTAGACTCGAGTGTGATAGAAAGGAAACGAGCTTATCCCAGTTTAAGCTTTGATACCAAAAATGTCAGGCCCCATGCTAATCAACAAAGATTAGTAATACAATTAAACACATAATCGCGGAAGCATAAAATATGGCTTAAAATTTTCGAATAAGTTTGGGCCTTAACAATAAAACATTCGTCTCAAATATGCATACTCAAAATAGGATTTACTCAAAATCCAAATAACAAACAGGTAGTCGGCAAACTCAATTAATAGATCCCCAACATACATAGAAACTCAGGGCATCCCCTAGTTTGATACATAATACAAATAAACTGGGACTCAATCAAACGGGGATCTACTAGCTGAAGCTCCACTCTGCCCAGCCAGATTACCTGCGACTCCTGCAATGGGTAACACAGACCCAAAGAACACAAAAGCAGGAAAAGAAATACGAGGTCAAAACTTCTCAAATATGCATACTCAAAATAGGATTTACTCAAAAATCCAAATAACAAACAGGTAGTCGGCAAAACTCAATTAATAGATCCCCAACATACATAGAAACTCAGGGCATCCCCAGTTTGATACATAATACAAATAAACTGGGACTCAATCAAACGGGGATCTACTAGCTGAAGCTCCACTCTGCCCAGCCAGATTACCTGCGACTCCTGCAATGGGTAACACAGACCCAAAGAACACAAAAGCAGGAAAAGAAATACGAGGTCAAAACTCGGTACGAAGAGCACTAAGACAACAGCAAATCATAAACATGCAGTATCTTAAACATGAAATGCATGAGGGCTGTCAAAGAATAGGTCATCTAGGCCAACGAGTCAGCTGGCAACAACAAGCGAGCCTCTATACCACGTACAGCCCATCAGCCGGGGAAATCATCGGTCCGTGATATTCAGGTCTGGCCACTCAAATTAACCATAACAGCTCGGTGGTATTCAGACATGACAAATCAGTCGGTCACCACTCCGATGATAGCATTGTGCCTTTCAGGCGTGACACCTCTGCCGGTCGGTCACAATGTGGCTCTCAATCGGTAATCAATAAAATCTCAAGCTCAAGATGTATGCATGAATGCCATTAAATTCAAATCTGATTTAAGCATGCATAATTCACGTAAAATATAACAGAATGATCATACAGTGAGCCAAATCTGTTCATGTAAATCACAGATTTCACAGAATACAGTTCATGCCTCAAAATACTAACACGCTTATGCCCAAAGCTGTTAACAGAAGCTCAATTCGTACCTCAAATCTCAGATTATACCTCAACAGATCTCACCAGGGCACGGCAACCTCATCCTGCTCAAGTCTGCTTCCTCACTGGTCTCGACAACCACAACAAGAACTGCCTGGGAACTCAAATCTGTAAAGGCATCTCATAACTTAGCTCAAATCTGAACTCCTATAATTCACTGTATACGCTCAAGAACTGAAATTGGTTCGACCATTAAACAAAGGTTCTAACAGCTAAAACTAAGCTCAAACAGCAAGGAATCACTTACCCAGAAGCTCAGAAGAACTGAAGAACTCTCAGGTTCACTGTTGCGAAAATCTTCGAACACTGTAAATCCTTTGCGCTCCTTCCACACGTCGACTCAGGTCTCCTAACTGGTAAAATCGAAAGAGCTAAGGGAGACGAGCTCAGCGCCACCCACCTTTCTCCAAACAACGGCGGGACTCGACGGCAAATCAGAGAAATAGTGCTCTGTGAACAGTAAGGGTTTCGAGGTTAACGGAGAAGACGATAAGGAAATATTGGGTTCGAAATACGCTAAGTGTTAATCAACACTTGTATTTAAGTCCTTGAGTCAAAGTATACAGTTAAAGTCAATCACCGACATATTCAGATCCTAGCATCCGATCCTAGCGCTAAGGTACAAGTCCTCGAATCTGAATTCAGCGCTCACTAAAATCTGAGTTCACAATGCTACGCGCACAACTAATCAAAACGGTGTCGCAATGGCTCACAGCTGAAGCATATCCCAGCGCTCATATCTGTTCACGCTCACTCTTATAAGCGCAAGAGTTCTGCTAATTTATTCCACAGACCAAAACTGCTTTCAAAGCTTCAAATAGTCAAAAGATCTCTCAAAACCAACGCAGGCGCTAAAACACACTAAAATCCCCAAAACGACGTCGCATTGCACCACCGGGAGAACTGCTTACGTAAGAAAATCTGCTATACAACGCAACGGGAGGAAATGCACACGTCATCAAATCTGTTCGCTAAACCAGACTTCGTAAAACGACGGCGTAAAGGACTTCTCGCCACTACCAAATCTCTCAACAGCAACGCTTACGTCCACCCCACTACACCAACACGCGATGCTGACGTCATAAGATCTACCAACAGGTTTTCACCCACAACTCATACCAGCAACGCTTACGTCATCCACGCTAAGCAACCACGAAATGCTGACGTCATCAAATCTGCCAGCAGATTCACCGAAAGATCTCTCAACAGCAATGCTTACGTCAGCCAAACGACGATAACACACGCTGCTGACGTCATGAAATCTGCCACAAGATTTCACCCGAAATTCGAAAATCTCGAAATTTCTAGAATTGGTCCAAATGCGATTCTCGACCCGAAAATGCAACCCAACATTCAAAATGAAATCTAAATCACCAGAAATCATCAAAACTCGATTAATTCAACAATTAATCCTTAATTAACATTTCCGGTCTCACACATCCAGCTCGCATCTATCCATACCAGCTTGGCTCAATTGAGGCTGATCGAGTACCCCCGGCATACAAATTATTCTTCATCTCCATCTACGTGGGTCTCCTGAAGCTTGTTCAGCCTCTTATTGAAATAGGTCGCATGTCTCAGCTTACATTCTAGCTGGTCCTTCAACTGATTGCTCAGCTGAGTTCTTCGTACTGCGCCAGTGATATGATCTGCACTCGATCACTACGCTTGTACTCGGCTTCACACTCAATCACTGCCCTTGTACTCTACACTTGATATGCTCTTCAACAACTCTGATCTTCTCTATACTGCGCTTGATCTTTGTGCTGCTCCTGCTCCAAGCTGGTGACCAGCTTGGTGTTCCCTGCACTTATGGAAGTAAACTGTTGTACCAGCTTGGGCATCCCCATACTGTTCCAGCTATATATCTTTGATCAGTTCATCTCAGGCGTCCCCTTACTATTCCAGTTTGGATATCTTTAGGTCTACTCCAGACTTTGCAATCTGTGCATTTCACGTAGAGCGTTAGTACAATAATAACAGATTTTTTGTGAATCAAAACTTAGATTCTGATATGTAAAAACAGATCCAACAGTCCTTTCGGAAGACGACAGTCCTTGTCCATATGGTTTGGTTTGACACAGTTGTATCAATATCCCTTGAACCCTTTGGTTGTCCCTAGCTTCTTTCCTTTAAAGGTGTTGGCGCAGCGGCGAATCCGGATCCCGCTCCCGGGGCGCAGCGAAAGAATCAAAAATTGCACCGGGAACGGTCAATACATAAAATCAAATGCAGTAAAACATTCATAGGATGTTTTAGAGCGTTACCTTGCTGGCGTCTAGGCGCCTGGCTCCGACCAGTTTCACAGGGAAACTGGCACTTCAACGGCTGGCGGTGGTAGATCTCCTAATCCGGTCCACGACTGGAAACAGGACTCCTTCGTCAGCCTGCACTATAAGACCTGACGAATTTACCACGGACGGAATCTCCTCGTCGACGTGATCGGAACAAGTCCAATCACGTGAGTAACGGCGGCGGCGCAAGGAAGGTGTGGCGGCCGCGGGAGAGGGAGTGAGGGAGGCGGTGGCTTTTGTTTATGCTTTGGTGTTGTGTAGTGTAGTCTACAACCCTAGAACAAGTCATATATATAAAGGTGATGCATGGGATTGAACCAACCCAATGGGCCTGGGGCGGGCCTAGGTCCATAT
>KV010671.1:77897-88952 GCA_001598015.1 Dorcoceras hygrometricum | reverse complement strand
CTAGAAGAAAGCAGGCCCAGCCGTCACGATACCGCCGGAGACCCGCCGGAGCGGCGGCCGGTGGCGGCGCCACCACCACGAAGATCACGGCGGCAGCGCACGACGCCGCGCGGCCAGCGCGCATCGCACGCAACCAGCACGCCGCAAGCGTCGCACTCCATGCCGGCCATCGTCGCGGAGGAGAACGCGCAGCGTCGGCCAGTAGCATGCGAAGGAGGCGGCAGATTGTGCAACGTTTGCGCGAGGCGGCGCGACCAGCGCGCGCATCCATCCACCAGCGTCCGGCCACGACTCGCAGCAACGGCTCCAAGCGTCGCCCCTCTTCCAGCCCCCATCGCGCGCAACTGATCGGCCAGCGTGTGGCCAACGATTGCGAAGGAGGCGCCTGGACAAGGCCAACGTCGCGCGCAATGCGTGACGCTGCGCGCGCGCATGCGGCCATGGCGTCGAGTAAAGCGCCAGTCTCAAAATTCTCGATTTTCAATCTGAAAAATTAAGGTTAGACACAATATGGCAATTCGTATGATCAGATCCGAAAAACCCTGGCTCTGATACCACTGTTGTGGATCCGGATCCGCCCCCCAGCGAGGCAGCGGAAGAACAAAGAATAAAGGCCGGGAGATGATCAATACGAAAAATAGAATTCATAATTCAACATACATAGGGCGTTCAAAACGAATACCTTGCTGGCACTTGTGCCTGGCTCCAACCGGAATTACAAGAACCCGGCTCTTCTCGGTAGATTGTGGTAGATAACGCCAATCTGGTCCACGACCAGAAGCGAGACTCCTTCGTCAGGCTGCACTAGAAGCACTGACGAATTCTGCACGAACGGATACTCCTCGAAAAACTAGGCCGGAACGATTTCCGGCGAAGCAGCGAGCGGCGGCGGGCGGCGCACGGCGGCGTGAGGTGAGAGAGAAGGGGGCGGCGTTTTCTAGGTTTAGGGTTAATCAAGTGTGTTAGGTTAAGTCATAATCCTATATTAAATAGAATAGGTGATGGACTTGGATCCGGCCCAACGGGCCCGGGTCCAACGGATGAACATTCGTTTCATCTCCATCACCGAGACTTCACCGTAACTCTGATCGTCGATCAGATCGGACCGATCGAATCAGTTTCCGAAACTGAATAATATGATCTGAAAAACCATTTTTCAGAACCCTAGTGCAAAATGAGCGTTTTGCCCCTCAACAGCGGCAAACTCCGGTTTGACCCCTGTTGACTTTTAGGAAGTCGCACTTCCGATATCCTCTTCTCATGCTCAACACATTGAGCTGAGTATCCGTGCGGGAATCTCGAATCTAGTACTTGTGTGACCCTCAATGGTTCAGGGATACAGCTAGCCGTGGGCCCACAACCATTGTGGCTCCGGGATCACAATTCCGGACCTGCCCAACGGATCATGGTAAAGCGTCTAGCAACATCGCCCCATGATCTCCTAGATATCACTGATAGTGCCTGCAAGAACCAGTCGGTCGTGGTTAGCGTACAGTACTGTCCTTTCAATCCATATATCCCGATCAGATCGACGACCATTGGTAAATCGAGAGTCGCTAAAGATCCGATAGCTATGCATACATCTTGGAGATCGAATAGTGACATCGCGAGTGTAACTCGGTAAACACATTTACCTAAAACACTTCTAGTACTCTGGCCAGAGATTAATACACTATTATCCCCTCAGATAGCATAGGATATCCACGCATGTCTGCGAGCGGTGAATCCTCGACAACGATGCATCGACTCCTACATGCATCGGGGTCTCAACCAATCTGGAAAGTCTGAAGGAGGGTAGTTCGATAGATCACCAGGTCACTATCTATCTGCATGCTCAGAACATCACAATGTTCCCTACCAATGAAACATGGTACTTTGCATCGCAGATACTAGTCTCGAACTCAGGCGGCCTTATCCTGATTTTGACGGCCTAATCGACTAGGAACATGTTCAGAATACACAGCGACTATTAGATGTGTTTCATGATAGCCGTCATACCCACTATCACATCTAACATACGCTTTAGTGCATTCTAGGTCTTTACTCAACGCAATTGTAAATCATTACACACATAATGAAAGTAAAGAACGCCATATAAGTAAATGCGAATATTATATATAAAGACTGTTTGTACAAGAGTCTATAAAACCCACACGCCTAGTTGGGCATCTACTCTAACAGTTGGATCGCGTCGTATTCTTGGGACATGTGATTTCAGCCGAGGGGATTTTGGTGAATCCTAGCAAGGTTGATGCCGTTCTGAACTGGGAGCGTCCCAGGAATGTTTCCGAGATTCGTAGTTTCTTGGGTCTGGCTGGCTACTATCGTCGCTTCATTGATGGATTCTCAAGTATATCAAAGCCGCTGACTCAATTAACGCAGAAGGACAAGAGATTTGTATGGACTGAGCAGTGCGAGAATGCTTTTCAACTGCTCAAGGAAAAGTTGACTACTGCGCCTGTGTTGGCTCTGCCGTCCGGTTCAGGTGGTTTCGTTGTTTGTTCTGACGCTTCGCTTAATGGATTGGGTTGTGTGTTGATGAAAAACGGTCGAGTCATTGTGTATGCCTCGCGGCAGTTGAAACCGCACGAGACTCGTTACCCAGTCCATGATTTGGAGTTAGCAGCGGTGGTCTTTGCGTTAAAGATCTGACGTCACTACCTGTATGGCGAGCAGTTTGTGGTATACTCCGACCACAAGAATTTGCAATACCTGTTTTCACGCCTGACCTGAACATGAGACAGCGACGGTGGATGGAGCTGCTAAAGGACTTCGATTGTGAGATTGAGTACCAGCCTGGGAAGTCGAACGTAGTGGCTGATGCTTTGAACAGGAAGGCTAGTGAGATACTTGCGTCGTTGTACATCTCTAAGGATCAGGAGCATCATAACACTACGGGTTGGAGATTCTACCAAGTGACGATTGGTATGGCGCCTTTTGAGGCTTTGTATGGCAGAAAGTGCAGATCGTCGGTATGTTGGGAAGAATTAGGGGAGAAGCAGCTATCTGCCCCTGACTTTGTGCAGCAAATGAAAGATCATGTGGATCTTATTAGACAGCGGATGAAAGCTGCCCAAGATCGCCAAGCCAGTTATGCGGATAAGAGGCGTCGACCTCTTGAGTTTCAGGTTGGTGATCGTGTATTTCTCAAAGTTTCTCCGTTTCGCAGTGTGATGCGCTTTGGACTCAAGGGAAACGTTAGCCCCTGTTACGTTGGTCCGTATGAGATTATTGAGAGGATTGGCCCTTTAGCGTATCGGCTGATAAGAGGCGTCGACCTCTTGAGTTTCAGGTTGGTGATCGTGTATTTCTCAAAGTTTCTCCGTTTCGCAGTGTGATGCGCTTTGGACTCAAGGGAAAGTTAGCCCCTCGTTACGTTGGTCCGTATGAGATTATTGAGAGGATTGGCCCTTTAGCGTATCGGCTGTTGTTGCCGTCAGAGTTGTCTTCTCTTCATGACGTCTTCCATGTTTCCATGTTGAGGAAATATGAGCCAGATCCATCTCATGTGCTTAGAACTTACGAGGTAGAGCTAGACCAATTGTTGAGTTATCAAGAATATCCCTTTCAAATCCTTGGCAGAAAAGAGAAACAGCTGAGAAATAAGACCATTCCGTTGGTAATGGTGCAGTGGAGCAAACATGGAAGGGAATAAGCTACTTGGGAGCTGGAAGAAAAGATGCAGCGCGAGTGGCCGCATCTGTTTGAGTAGCTGTTGAGCTAAATTTCCAGTAGTTGTAGCTTTTAGTTGTAATTCTTCCCTAGTTGTTTTTATATGTATGCTCAGTTATTTTGAACTCTTGGCCTTGTGCTGGGCGAGTTCTGTTTGTAGTTTGTTGTTGCTGTGTTTTGTACCAGAATTGTTGTTTGATTTCGGGGACGTAATCCTTTTTAGTGGGGGAGGAATGTGAGACCTGGATTTGTGTTTAATATTAATCGGTGTTTAGAGATTCTTGGTGGCTTAAGATCTCTGTTTGAATGTTTATGAATGTATTTTTGGGTCGAATTCCTCACCTAGAGCAATTCTGGAAGTTGTCGTGTTTTTGAGTTTTTGGGCAAAAGTTGGTTTCTGTGTGGAAGCTGGTTTTTTTGATAAGAGCTGGTCATTTTGGTGAAATCCAGTCGTAGCGTGTTTTGGCGCGAGATTCCTAAACACCGTCGTTTTAGTGAAAGCTGGATGCATTTGTGTTTAGTGAGAGCTGGTAGCGTGTTGTGTCCAGCCGTTGTTTTATTCGTTGAGGGCAACGACAGCGTTTTGATAAGTTGGAGCGACGTCGTTTTGGTGTAGCGCTAGTGTGAGATCTGGTCGCGTGCGTGCCTACTGGTTGTTCAGTCGAAGCAGATGTCAACACGGGTCAACATCACTGTAGCGCGAGAAGGAAACATCGTCGTTTGGATGTTTGACTGGTTGTCCAGTTGCGAGAGATTTGTGTGCTACTGTAGCTCGCGTCTGTTTTACTGTAGCTTGCAGCTGGTATTGCGCGAGAGCTAGCGACTGGATGACGTCAGTTGTGCGACGCCGTTTTGATTAGTTGCAACGCTGCGTTTTATATGTTGTGGCTGGTACCAGCTTTTGGAGATTTCCCGTGATGTTTAAACCAGTCGTCTGGTTGTCCAGCTTTTGATTGAGAACCAGTCGTAGGTAGTGTTCTACGACGTCGTTTTGATTTGCATTGTTTGAGATTTTAACAGCTGGTTTCTTTGCATCTGCTGGTTGTAATTGATTGTTGGTGCCTGCTGGTTATGTCGGTGGATATTCTAAACCAAGTTTCCAGTTTTTGCGAGATTTATATAAGAAAGACTTGGTCTTAGATTTGAGATATCAGATCTCATACTTAGAATATTTCCCCGATTGTGTTCTTCGCTTCGAACCCTAGGTTACTGTTCACCGTAGCTTTTCTCCCGTAATTCCCATCGTTTTCGGCCGTTGATTGATACGTTCGAGGTAGCGTTGGACTCCTCTTGCGAAGCTCTATCATTGCATACCACTTTTGGAGGCTGTGGTTGGCTAGTTGAGGAACGCGAAGTTGCTGCCCGATTGTGCGTTTTGTAGTGCAGGTAGAACTTCGTTCCCTTGTGATGAGATCTTGTTCCTAGCCTTGGTTTAAGCTTCCTGTAAGTTGTTTTGATAGTAATTGCATTGGTTGAGCGTGGCTCCCAACCGTGAGCTTCTGTAATTGGCCGTGAGTTTCTATGCAGATTTTGAAATCTGTGTGTTGTGTATTTAGCAGGTTTCTATCCAGATCTCTCGGGCCTGTTTTGTAGTAATTGTTGCACAAAAGTATAAGGTACGGATTTGAGCTTGATGTCGCTGGGAATTGGCATGAGATTGAATGCTAGATGGCTGTTGTGCATCACCGTGGATGTTGCTGTGTGCATATGTGATTGCTGTGTTGTTTAGTTATTATGTTTATGCATACACGCATTTCCCATGTTGCATCCATATTCTGTTGCAGCCATTGTTTTGTATCTTGTATTGCTGTTGTTGATTCTTACCAGGATGCGAGGGCGAGCGGCAATACCGCACTCTCATCTCCCTGCTAGGATCGTTAGCCACCATGCGCCGAGTGGTTAACTACCACAGTTCATGGGCGAGGCAACGGCAGGTTGAGTTGTTTGATGCATCTGGTATTTGGGCGTAGTGTCACGGCGAGTGGCTCATTACCACACTGTGAACACACCCCGTGGCCACTATTGTTTCAGATTCTTGGAGCTGTGCTTGAGTTCCTTAGCTCCCTTGTTGGTTGAGCCTTCCGTTATTATCCGGTGTCTCATGCATAGCATCTGCATTTTATCTTATGCTTTCTTTTAGCTATATCTGTTGCTCTCCGTACTGGGGTTCGACCCCATGTCCCTCTGGGGCTTGGTTTGTTTCCTTGTTTGTGTTGTTTTCAGGGAACCCAGGTTTTACAGCTGGTCGTGGTTTTAACCCAGCTGGTGGTGCCCCAGGAGGTGGTTAGCGTGTCCCAGTTGCTGATAGCATATTTATATATATGTATCAGTTAGCCAGGGGAATGCCCTGCGCTTCGTTATTGTACCTCGTAGTTGGAGTCTGATACATGTGGTTGTTGTTGTTGTATGCTATACTGTTGGTTATTTTTACGTACTGGGATATATTTTGAGTATCGCTTTATTTTAAATTATATCGTTTTAAACCGTCAGGCCAAAAGCGAAAATTTTACCCGCTTTTTGATAGCTTCCGTATGTGTTTGTATGATTTTACTCTGTTTAGAGCACGAGTCCTGACACCTTGAGTCCCAGTTATATAATTATGTATTGAACCGGGGGATGCCCCGTGTTACTATGTATTGGGGATCTGTATTCGATTTGAGATTTATTGTTGTTACCTGATTTGTATGAGTCTGAGTCAAATCATATTTTGATTATGAATATTTTTAATGTATGATTTTACGTTCAGGCCTAAATTATTTCGAAAATTTTTATGCCCGATTTTTTGCTTCCGTGATTATGTGCTTAATTGTGCTATTATCTTGAGTAATTAGCACGGGGCCTGACAGCGAAGCTGCTGGTGTGCGAAGAATTCTGGAGAAATCTGACAGAGCGTTCTTTGGGTGTTGTGCGATTTTGGGTAAGTGATTCCTTTCCAAGTTTAAGAGTTGAGAAGTCCTCTGTAGGATTCGGTAGTTGAATTATTCTACTGGACCTTAGAACTTTAGATGTTGAGTTCGAATTTGACTGATTGTTAGATACCTGGTACAGATTTGAGTTCTAGGGAGTCCCTGCTGTGAATTTGGTAGCAGGAGGAAGCTGACTTGCTTCGGTTGTTGTACCATGCCTTTGTGAGAAGCTGTTGAGGTAGATTTCAGCTGTTGAAGGTACGAATTGAGCGGATTTTACAGCTTTGAGCTTGGACATGGCTATATTTCGTGTTATGAAATCTGCCTGCACTAATGATGAATTTACGTGAACAGATTGATGAATTATGTGATTTGTGTTCTGTTTTCACGTATGAATTATTGTATGCATTGATATTGATTAATTGGCATTCATGCATACATCTTGAGTCAGATTGATTGATGACCCGAGATTAGAGCCACGTTGTGACTAGCCAACTGAGTTGTTGTGCCTGAATAGTCCAACGCTATCATCGGAGTGGTGACCGTGAGCTTGGACATGGCTATATTTCGTGTTATGAAATCTGCCTGCACTAATGATGAATTTACGTGAACAGATTGATGAATTATGTGATTTGTGTTCTGTTTTCACGTATGAATTATTGTATGCATTGATATTGATTAATTGGCATTCATGCATACATCTTGAGTCAGATTGATTGATGACCCGAGATTAGAGCCACGTTGTGACTAGCCAACTGAGTTGTTGTGCCTGAATAGTCCAACGCTATCATCGGAGTGGTGACCGACTGATTGGTTGTGTCTAAATACCATCAACCTGTGATGGGTTGACGGACCCTGAAGATCACGGACCGATGATTTCCATCGGCTGACTTGTTGTGCGTGGTATAGAGTCTCGAGAGATTTGATTTGCCAGTTGATACGCTGGTCTAGCTATCCGATCTTTGTTAGCCCTCATGCATTTCATGACATTGATTTATAGCATGTTGCATGATTAGCTGTGAATAGCTCTTCGTACTGAGGCTTGACCTCGTATTTGTTTTCCTGCTTTTGTTATTGTTTGGGTCTGTGTTACCCAATTGTAGGATCTTCAGGTAACCAAGCTGGACAGAGTGGAGGTTCAGCTGGTCGATCCCCGTTTCCATGAGTCCCAGTTATTTTATTATGTATCGAACCCGGGGAATGCCCCGTGATTCTATGTATTTGGGGATCTATTGTTGAATTGAGTATTGTTGTTACCTGTTTGTTGGAGTTTGAGTTAACTCTTATTTTGATTATGAATATTTTGAATGATGTTTTAAGTTCAGGCCCAATTATATTTCGAAAATTTTTAAGCCCGTTTTTATGCTTCCGTGTTTATGCGTTTTAATTGGGCTATTTTATTGAGTAATTAGCATGGGGCCTGACAATCTGAGATGAAGGAATTAAAGGAACAGATACAAGATCTATTGGATAAGGGATTCATTAGACCAAGAACGTCCTCGTGGGGAGCCCCTGTTCTTTTTGTTAAGAAGAAAGATGGGAGTCTGAGGTTATGTATAGATTACCGAGAGCTGAATAAGTTGACCATCAAGAATAAATATCCCCTTCCTAGGATCGAGGATCTGTTTGACCAGCTGAAGGGATCGATAGTATTTTCTAAGATCGACTTAAGATCTGGATACCACCAGTTGAAGATTAAGCCAGCAGATATATATAAGACGGCCTTTAGAACCCGCTATGGTCACTATGAGTTTCTAGTAATGCCCTTTGGACTTACTAATGCACCCTCAGCTTTTATGGATTTAATGAATAGAGTTTTTCAACCATTTTTGGATCAGTTCATAGTTGTATTCATAGATGATATCTTAGTGTACTCTAAGACCAGATCTGAGCATGCCGACCATCTGAGGACAGTGCTTCAAGTTTTGAAGGATAAGCGATTGTTTGCCAAGTTCAGTAAATGTGATTTTTGGTTGGATAAATTCACGTTCTTAGGTCACATTATATCTAAGGATGGATTGGAGGTAGACCCAACTAAGGTGAAAGCTGTTCGTGAGTGGCCAGTCCCAGATCTGTTTCAGAAGTAAGGAGTTTCTTGGGTTTAGCCGGTTACTACAGGTGATTCATTCAAGGATTTTCGAAAATGGAAGTCCCCTTGACCTCGCTAACAAGAAAGCAGGTTAAGTATGATTGGACTCCAGAATTCCAACTCAGCTTTGATAAGTTAAAGCAAGCGTTGATAGAAGCCCCAGTGCTAACTATGTCATCTGATCAATGGAAGTTTGTGATTTACACAGATGCGTCCAAGTTGGGTTTAGGTGCTGTATTGATGCAGAACCGTAGAGTAATTTCTTATGCCTCCAGATAACTTAAGGATCATGTGAAGAATTATCCCACCCATGACTTAGAACTGACAGCTGTAGTCTTTGCCTTGAAGATTTGGAGACATTACATTTACGGGGAGAAGTGTGAGATATTCACAGATCATAAGAGCCTCAAATAATTTTTCACCCAGAAGGAACTTAATATGAGGCAGAGGATATGGCTAGAGATGGTGAAGGAGTACGATTGTACAATCAGCTATCACCTAGGAAAGGCCAATGTAGTAGCGGATGCTCTAAGTAGGAAATCTGTTGGATTAGCCCAACTTAGCGTCCAGAGACCCTTGGCGCGTGATATTGAGAAATTTGGAATATAAGTGGTGCCCAGTGGTAGTACTGTGATTTTGGCAGGTCTCACCATACGATCAAATCTGATAGACCAGATCCGAGAGGGACAGTTGAAAGATGAGCAGCTTCCGAAGTGGGTTAAGCAAGATAGTGAGAGAGGTAGCAATCTCTATTTTTCAGAAGGAGTAGTCAGATTTCATGGCCGGATGTGGGTGCCCCAAGTAGACACCCTGAGATCAGATCAGATGGCAGAGGCCCATACAGCCCCATACTCTGTGCACCCAGGGAGTACTAAGATATATAAGGATCTCCAGAAGTTGTATTGGTGGTCGGGAATGAAGAGAGATATATCCAGATTTGTCTCTGAATGTTTGACGTGCCAATTGGTGAAAGCTGAACACCAAAGACCAGCAGGGATGTTGAAGCCCTTGCCTATTCCAGAATGGAAATGGGAGTGCATAGCTATGGATTTGTAGTTGGATTACCCAAGGCTGTGCAAGGATATAATTCTATTTGGGTTATAGTAGACAGACTCACTAAGTCAGCTCACTTCTTACAAGTTAAGACAACTTATAATGTGAGCAGATACGTAGATCTGTATGTGAAGGAAATAGTGAGGCTACACGGTGTTCCAGTTTCGATAGTATCTGATAGAGATCCGAAGTTTACGTCAGCTTTCTGGAAGAGTTTGCATAGAGCTTTGGGTAGGAAGTTGACTTTTAGCACAGCCTTTCACCCCCAGACAGATGGTCAATCAGAAAGGGTGATTCAGATTTTATAAGATTTACTCAGGGCCTGTATTGTGGATTTTTCTGAGAGCTGGGATTCAAAGCTGCCGTTGGTAGAATTTGCGTATAACAACAGTTTCCAATCTTCTATCCAGATGGCCCCATACGATGCTCTCTATGGTCGCAAGTGTAGAACACCCCTTCACTGGTATGAGGTAGGAGAGTGAGCTGGTTTAGGACCAGATATGGTAGAGCAAACAGCTGTGGATGTTAGAAAGATTAGAGAGCGGATGAGAGCTGCTCAGAGCAGACAGAAGAGTTATGCAGATAATAGACGACGAGAGTTGAGTTTGTGGTGGGCGACCATGTGTTTTTTAGAGTAGCTCCGATGAAGGGAGTAATGCGTTTTGGAAAGAAAGGAAAGCTGAGTCCTAGATATATTGGGCCTTATGAGATTCTGGAACGAGTAGGAACATTAGCTTATTGTTTAGCATTGTCCCCGCATCTGTCCACAGTGCATAGTGTTTTTCACGTATCAGCTTTGAGGAAGTATATTCCCTTGCCAACCCGTCGCGTGTATTAAACCATGAGCCAATTCAGTTAGCACCAGATCTGAGCTACGAAGAGAGACCCGAGAAGATTCTTCTTCGAGATATTAGGAAGTTAAGAAACCATAGTATCCCTATGGTTAAGGTGCTGTGAGGCTCTCTGCTCACAATTAATCATCTAATCTCAATCAGTGGGTTATTAATTTAAACTAAACAAGTTTATTAAATCTAATTTGGTTCATATATAAGATAATTAAATTTTTTTTTCAACCAGCAGAAGCTTAAAGGGTTCAGCTTGTATCGTAAATATTATTCATTTATAAGAATACTTCATGGTCCACGGTGGTTACAAGCTAAGTTTACTAGTACACGCTTGATTCTTATATATAAAACCAGACTTGAGCAACCTAAAATCAACTGTCCAAAAACATAAACTATCGGCTGGTGTTTATTCTTCCTGCTGCTGATCCAGCGTCTAGGTAGTTATCTCTCGCTACCCTTGGTTGCTCCCCACTAGTTCCTTCCTCCTGTT
>KV010671.1:58329-70777 GCA_001598015.1 Dorcoceras hygrometricum | reverse complement strand
AAATGCAATGACATGAAATGATTCTAGTTCTCCTCTTCAATCTCCGAATTGATTCCATTTCAGTTCGATTCCATCAAGATTCGTATCCGATCTTGACATGAATATTCATCTATCGAAACCATCTCCGGCTTCGAAAATCAGGCCAACTCAGTCCTGGGCATTAGAATCAATTCAATTCTCTTCGTTATGCAATGTCATGCAAATATAAAAGATCCACTACCTGTGATGGATCGACACATACACAATTCAAGTTCTAAATCAAGAACAGTAATCAAACATGTATGTGATTTCAGCGGGATAACTCAAGAAAACTCATTCTTGAGTAATCTAATCCCTGACTCTTCTGTCAAATTATACCTTCGTTCCTCTGTTTTCAAAGTACTTCACTCAAACTCTGTTTCAACACTTCCTGAGAACTTCACAGAATCAAAGTCCGATATCTGTAGTCAAGATGTTCTCAATATTTCGAATTCAATCTTATTTATAGACAACGGTCTCTATTTTTCTGCAGCATTTCCAATGTGTTCAATTCGATTCCACGTGTCACGCTGAGTATTCAAACAGGATATACTCCCACCGCTTCGAAAGTGGATAACGTTAAACAAATTCCTCAACTGTTGTTTATCTTCCTCAGTCGTTGTTCGAAACAATCATCATTCTCTTGTTATACAGCAGGAGCAACAACCAGCCGCAGTAGCAACCAGTCGCAACAAGAATCCAGTCGCAATACTTTGAAAATCAAAACGATGTCGTTACAATTAATTCCAACGACGTCGTAACGTACCCACGTCTGGTATCAATTCTTCATTGAAAGAAAACCAGCAGCTGGTCGCTCTAATAATCCAACGACTGATTTCGCTACGTTATTCAAAACGGCATCGCATTGTTCCTTCGACTGATTAACCAGTAGATACAACAAACCATCGACTGATTTTAGATCCCTCGACTGGTCAATAATTCATAAAAAACGACATCGTATCGAGGTTCATGTTCATAAGTCAAAACGATGTCGCATTGCTCTCTCGGCTGGAACCACATTTCACATACTTGCATCGACTGGCTTGCTTTTATTACCAAAACGATGACGTCGAACCTACGTCATCAAAACCAGTCGATACATCAATAAACCAGCAGGTGCATAAACCAACAGGTGCGTAAGGAACTCTCGCTGCTGGTTTCCACTTGAATAAACCAGCAGGTTCACAAAGAACTCTCGCTGCTGGTTCCCACGTGCATAACAGTAACCTACACGTGGCGATTCCTTATTGAATCTTGTATTTGCACGTCTACTACGAGTAGCAACGAGAATTAAGTGCAACGACCAGAATTCAAAATCCAACCAGTCGTAAGCTATAGTAGTGTTGACCCGTATTGACTTTGCTACAGTAACCTGCTGCTGAATGATTTTATCAAATCGCTTCGTCTGGTCGCTTCGTCTGGTTCCCACACTTAGCGAAATTCAACGATACCAAGTTCCTTAATCACCCAACACTTCCAGAAGAAATCCGAGCTCATAATCAAGCTTCATCAAAATCTATCATTTGAAAATCTGGAAATCTCGGAATTACTAATTCTCTTCTTAATTATTTCGGGCATTACAGGTGCAATGGTCTAACCAAACGAAACGAGAAGCTACGTGGGAAACCAAAGCTGATATGCATAGTCTTTACCCAGATCTGTTTGGTAAGTAAATTTCGAGGACGAAATTTCTATAAGGAGGGTAGAGTTGTAGCGCCCCAAAATCCATAGGACCACAATTTCATCCCTTTTTATTTTAAAAGGGGTCATTTTTATATTTCCAGTCTCAGATTTCAGCTTTAAGTTCATTTTAATTGTTTAAAAGTCTGATTTCAGATTTCAGACTTGAGACACGACGTGGAAGGTTTCTAATAAGATTTCGCCTCAAGCACAAGACACGAGCAGATTTTAGATTTTGTTCGCAAATACTTTCAAATTGAGAAAATTGTTTTCTTCAAAATACTTTGGAAAAATTAGGAACAAAACAGTAATGGGATCTTTTAACAAATATTTTGAAAGGACAAATAGTTGGTAGGACACCCCATACCTACTCAAGTGTTTTTACCAACTGCAATCATGTTATGTTATTGGATTGATTAAGAGAAGTCAGAGTCACTTTCATTTGTAAAGAAAATATTTCATCTTCTTAAAACTCTCTGGAACTCGTCGTGGTGCTTGAGGAGGAATTCTGCAGGAACCAGCTGCCTCCGTGTATCCAGTGTTAAGGCAAGTAAAAGCTGATCCTTGCTACACCATTTTAAAGCATATATAGTTTTTCCTCAGTTTTGTTTGCTTGCCTGTTTATGCTAAAGATATAGCAATGTTCAAGCATGTTTATGAAAATGAAAGATCGGGTTCATTGTTGTTTTCTGTTTTAAAAGAATCTCAGTATGTTTTTAAGCGCACTGGTTGATGTTTTTTTAAAACATTGAGCATTCAGGTTCTAATTCCTTGAAAGATATGAACTTTTTCCTGGTCATTGGCGACGTCTGGACTTGGCTCCAAGTAATCGGTGATGCTGGTCCAATCGGGATTTTGTTCCGATTAGATAGGCGGAGCTGGTATCTTGGGTGTCGTCGATATGTTGCAGCACTAGTTTCATAGCAAGTCTGTTTTCCCATGCTAATAACAAGACTCTATCTTCAAATTCGAAGATCCCATGTCAAGTCTGCCTTGCAGATGTCGAACTGTTTCGCTCTTAAAACACTGTTCCTGCAGTCAAATCTGATTTTCACGTCAGCAGTACCATTTCGTTAGTCAAGTCTGTTTCTTTAAAGAGTGATATATCTTTTAATCTGTGGAATCTGTTTTACTCGATAGCAATAGTGTTTCCACGGTCACATCTGAATTCCTAGCTAGCGATAGCGCTTCTAGAGTCAAACCTGTTTTACGCTAACAATACTGTTCCTTTATGCCCCATCTGTTTTAACGTTAGCGATACCATAGTCTAATCTGTTTCCACGAGTAAGATCTGTTTTTGCATCCGAATACTATTTTCGTTAGCCAAATCTGTTTTCACTTCAGCGATAAGTCCCCAGTAGCCGAATCTGATGCTCAGTGAGATTTTAAAGAGACGATTTTCAAAATGTAGTGAACCTCGATGATGTCCAAATCTGATTTCAACAAGATATGAGTTTAAAGGAAGAAATGTTTAGTTTTAAAGGATTTATGGCATAGATAACAGACGGTCATAAAGGAAGGGTGAGCAGCTGTCAAGCAGTTGCCCCTTCATAAAGGAAGGGTGAGCAGTCGTCGAGCGTGTCGGTTGCCCCTTCATATAGGGCTTCATGCCATAAATACTGAATTCAAAAGTAACTTGATCAAGTGCCAAAGGACATAAGGAGAGCTTCTAAGCCATAAATCACAAGAAAATAATGATGAGATCTGGGTTATGTCCCGAATCTGTTTTACGAAAGATGTTTTAAGTTAAATGCCTTCCTTTAAACTAGGTTATGTTAAGATAAGAGTTGTCTGCCCGCATTAAGTGATTTTGTTCTCCTCAGAGTTTACTTGCTGAGCCCCTAGGCTCATTATCTTTTAAATAGTGCAGGTGAGACAGATCTGGGGCAGACGGGCGGCGGGAGCTAAACCATCTGTGGTGATTGTGTTTATGTATGGCCGATGTCTTCCGTGCAGCTGTTGTTGTTTTTGATCTTTTGACAAATCTGTATTAGATACATTACAACAATGATTGAATTCAAATATAATTTCAGATGTTGTAATATCGCACTTTGCATTTTATATCAACTTGTGGTTCAAATCTGTTTCCGCTATTTATTATTTGGCGCCAAGTGTGTTTGTGTCTTAAAATTTTTATGTTGTAAGAAATACAGCTTACAATATGATAGGATCAATATGGCTCGAAAAACAGGCCTAGGAGTTCAGAAGGGGAGGTTGAATGAACTCCTTGGTATTTTAAATATTTTCAAAACCTTTAAAACGATTATTACAAGCACCCGCTTAACTTAAATCCGAGTTACCAGATTTAAGGTATCTCAGTTTTAATGCTGATTTCTTGACTAACAGTAAATGTGCGAAAATAAGCCAATCAATCAGTGAACAGTTAAAGCTTAAGTAAATGCGATAATGTAAAAGAATAGGGTCGAGAATTTGTTTATGGAAGTTCGGATATGAATATCCTACGTCCCCCCTTCTTCCTTTTCAGGAAGGTTCCACTAGAAGATTTGATGTTTACAGCCTCTGTAACCACCCAGTCACCAAGCCTCGCTCAATATGAACTCCTAGCAATCTCCAATCAACAACAAGCAGATGTAACTGCTGAATACAACACTTAGAATTTCTATCAAACGGCTTTGTGTAGCTCGTTTGTTACAGACTCAACAATGAATGATGCAATGGTATACAAAGCTATTGAGACTGTAAATCTTCTGGTTTTAAAAATAAAAATGATTACACAAGGTAACCAGAAGATGTATCTCGAAGGTAATATCTATGAAGGCTTGAACTGTGAAGTGTTCTTCGAGATTAGGATACTGGACTTAGAACAATTTCTGCAATGTAATTTTCCAGTAGCTATTTTAGCTTTAGGAAGATAAGTTCAATAGACGAGAATGAGCCAGGGAAGGAGAGTAAGCGAGTAAGTGAGAGCTCCTTCAATTCAAAATCCAGCTATTTATACCCTTCGTCCACAACGGTCATTAAATCTCGTCAGGGAAACAAAATCATCGTACAGCAGTATGCACTGCTCTACTAAAGGTAAATTGCGTTTCGTCATAGAAAAATTGTCATCTTTCCATATTTGTGCAAACACCGTCAAACTTCCTCTGTATACTATGTACTATTTATCCAAAATAGTACTGACAATGTCTCCTTAATTCCAGGAATTTGTACGAATCAATCTTCACCATTGATTTCTTTCCAATTTGAACATTGATAGCACTTGAATCGATTCGTCGTTTGTGCCTGAAATTTTTCCCTTTAATACTGTTATTTATTTCTAGAAGAGGACGACTATTTCATCGTTGAATAGCTGTCACAGCTGAATATACCAATAGCTGAATGTTGTAACAGCTGAAATATGCCAACAGCTGAATGTTGTAATAGCTGAAATACTTCAACAACTGAAATACTAGCTCCGTTACTCATGTAATCCATAGTCTGAATAGTTCCTAAAAAGTCACAACTGAGTCAAAAGCAACTGTAGCCAACGTCTGAAAATACTCACTACTGAAGTAGATACCAACTGCTGAATACACTCGCTTCTGAAGTAGATACCCAACTGCTGAATACACTCTCTTCTGAAGTAGATACCCAACTGCTGAATATTAACCAGAGACTAATTACGTACCCCTTTGAATCAACATCTGAATAACGGTTCAATAGCTGAGTACTTGCATCTGAATATGCGAAGCTGTTAATTGCAACGGCTGATTGTCCATAAGTAACTTTGAATTCAGCCCTTGTCTTATTTTTGTTATCACCAAAACTAACAAATTTTATCTTAACAATTTCCCCCTTTTTGGTGATGACAAAACTTAGCAGCCTTTAGACATATGAGGGTAGGCAAAAATAAATTGCGTAAAGTCTGCTGAAATTTTATAAATTTCATTACTGATTAATGTACATAAGATTTGTACAAGAAACAGAAACAAAAGTCCTAAAACTCTTTTTCTCCATAGACCCAATATTTAGCACTCCTTTTGGGAGGTAGATACGGTCCATAGGTTACACGACCAGAACCAGATCCACCGCCACTACTATGTTGTCTATCTCTTTATCCACCACCAGATCCTCTTCTTTGTTTGCTACCACTACTACTCTCAGATCCTCTGCCACCACTGTTACCACCTTCTCTGTTGGCGCTGCCTCCACTAGGTCTAGCTTGATCGTCAGGAGGCGGTTGAGTTCGGCTGCTACTGCCACCTTCCCCCTTTTTCGCATCACCACCTCTATTAATGTAATCAACGAGGAAGCCAAGTTGGGTGGAGAGGTTTAGATGATTCTCTTCGACTTTCGCACGGAAGTCCAATAATTCACTGCGAACAGTAGCAACCTGCCCATCCAAGTATGTTATCATAGCTCTTTGCTCTTTCACCTCCTTTCGAACGTCAACATTGTCTAAAGCAGCAGCAGCCACCTGAGTGCTCAGCTTCTGATGAGATCTAACAATATCCAGCGACAGGGCATATGATCATGCATATCTTTGCGAATATTTGTAAGCAACGCCCTGTACGCCCTATCATGTTCATCATAACGTGCATTAACCTGCTTCTCAAGGTCTCTGATGTGCATTAGAAGAATATCCTTTAGATTTTAGTATCATCCTTCCGCCTCAACTGTTCAAATTGACGTTGTTCAATAGAAGCACGTAGTTGTGCGAAGGATTCTTGAAGATCTGTGGGGATAGCGGGTAGAGAGATTGGAGTAGAAGCCGATTCATCGTCATCAAAACGCATAGAAGAATCATCTGAGGTAGTTGGAGAGTGAGGACGCTGGTTTAAAAACATCTATGCATTCTAATCCTAAAAAACTGAACTGGTAGCTATCTGTACAAACTGATTAACGACTGAAGCAATAGAAATATGTGCATAAGAGAAACTGAAACTGAATGAGTAAGTAACTGTACATCTCTCAAAACTGATATGTCCTAAGCAAGAGGGGAAACAAAATTGCGGATATCAACGGTACTAAAACCACTAAATAAACTGTACCGAACAGAAGCTGTACATAGCTGGGACCAGCCCCAAAGGGTAACTGTAGGCCTCTGAGAACCAAAAACTGAGACTGGCTCAACAACAGCAATAGTCCTGCAAATATTGAGTGATCCACCTAGCAGTAGTTTCCCCGAAACATAGAACTGGGCGGCTTCTATACACACGTCAGCTCCACTAGTGATAGCTGCCATCATCAAAAACCTTTCCTGGGTGACCGCATCAAAGGACCCGGCCTTTATAGAGATTGTCTTTGCCAGAATATCACCGAGAAGAAGGAACTCAATTTTCATTTCACGCTTTTTGCCGGAAGTACTTACTTGTTCACCAGAGAGAGAGAAGATTTTCCTCGCGTCAAATACAATATCCTTAGGAATCTCAGATAAATCTGTCAGCCCATCAACTGGCAACTCAAATGTACTAGCAAACAACTCCTCAGAGATTTCCACCTGTTTCCCATGAATAGTACTGACTAACTTTCCATCCCGGACGGAGCCATTAAGAAAGAACTCTGTCAATGCATCTTCATATAAGACTGCTAGGCAACCCAAGAATCCTGTTAGGCCAGATGCCATTAGGGCATCAAACATCGATACCATACTGTTAGGATCGAAAAGAGTGCTTGAGAGTTCAGAGGGGGGTGAATGAACACCTTTGCTAATTTTAAGCGAATAGTTTATTTTGAAAGGATTTTGCAGCTCAAAGCCAACTTCCAGCCGAATTACCAGCTGGAAGGTTTTCTCAGTGATGTTGTTGTCTCAAGTAATAAAGTTATTTTATGCGGAATAGACGTGATTCAAGCATCTGAACAATTTAATCAAAGTGCAGAAATAAAGACAATAAGAACAAGTGAGTTGTTTCTGGAAGTTCGGAGCAATCTCTCCTACGTCTCCCCTTCTTCCACGACGGGAAGGATTTCACTAGAAGGCTTTGATTTATACAACTTTTGTACAAACCCACTCGTGAGCCTCAGCCAAGAGAACTCCTAGCAACAAACGACACGCAGACCCGCAGCCTGGTTCGTTACTACAAACACTTTAGTTCTCAGCTGTTTAGCTATATTACGACACACAGACCCTCAGCCTTGTTTGTATTTCAAAAGTTAAAGCTCTCAGCTGGTTGTGCTACCCTAGCACTCAGACACTCTCTGTTTCTAATTTTACAAATCAATTTCAAGTCTACAGAAATGAGTGTAGAAGAGTTGGTGACACGAAGAGTATGTTTGATATGTGCGTGTGTCACTTTTGACGAGCTGGTTCTAAAAATGAACTATGCTTCAGTGAAGGACTTGTGTAATACTGAATGATCTCGTGTGTATCTGGCGTTCTTCACGATTTTTCTTCTCTTCTATATATATACTCCTTGGATGTAACGGTAATAAATGTTACCAGTAGACACATTGAATACATCCAAGCTGAGATATCTGCGGTGCCTTAAATGCTTGTACTATGAAAGTACATCTTCAATAAATGCATTTCCCTTTTTGGTAAATCTGCGCCGTCTTCAGTATGGTGTCCTATCCCTGCATTTTTTGTCTTAGCTTCAAGTGGTTTCAACGACCACACATCAATGCAGAGATGTCCACTGAATAGCTTCAGATGGCATAGTACTTTAGTCATTCCAAATTTCAAATTCCTTATGTCGTTGTTATACCCAGCTGAATATTCCATGTATCGAGCTGATAAACTCTTCTGAAATTTTGGCTGATATTTGCATTGTCTACTCATCCAGCTGATATAGCTTTTACTGTCTCAGTATCCAGCTGGTTCACTCATTCGAGCTGGTTTCTTGTGCTTTACGTCGTTCAGCTTTTTGAAATATATCTTCAGGCTGGTTTGACTTTGACCTCAATACTTCGAGATGATTTCTTTGTTGAGCGTGATGAGTCTTGTCCGGTCCCTGACGCTTTGGTTTGAATGATCTCTTTTACGGATTCTTTTTCCTGTTAAGTAGTTCATCACCAAAACTTACTTGATTTTGTGTCCCAACAATTTCCCCTTTTGGTGATGCCAAAACCCTGATTCGTAAAAGATGATCATAACATAGGATTAATACTGATCAATTAAAATTCATAATTCGTTCCCCAAAATATAATGTAAGCTCAGAGTTAGTTTGTTTCAATCAGTTTTAATTTCTATGGCTTAAAACCATTTCGAATGTTTAAAAAGTTCTGGATCATCATTTCTTCCTCTTCCCCCTTGTGAGTTTGATCCTCCTCGTCCTCCAGTCGGCCCTCGAATACTTGGACCTTCCCTAGGTCTGCTACTTGAGCCACCTTCCCCCTTTTTGGCAGCACCTGATCCCTTCAAATCTTCAACTAGACAGGCCAGCTGAGATTTTACCACTGCTAGTTCATCGATCAGTCGTTGAGTGAGAGTACGCTCCAGAACATCAATTTTGATATCAAATCCTTCCGCCGTGCTTTTGAGCTCGTTGCGAAGCTTCGTAGTGTGATGTCTGGTAATGAGCGAATCATCACAAAGGCGAGCATATGATTGGTCTAGGGAGGATATGTGAGTGGATATAATATTGAGCGTCTGGGTAGCTTTGTGTAACAGCTACAGAGTGGCGGATTCGTGTGGAGTGATAGCGATCATCCGTAAAGTTGAGAAGTCTGGATTCGGATGGGGAGAGACAATCTGTTTGGTACTGGGAAGTTCTTCGGAATTGATAGCGGCGATTGGAATACCATTTATCTTAGGATCAACCCCATCTTCAGAGCTTTGTCTGTCGTGACCGTGAGTGTCATGGTCAGGCATTTGAATTTGGGGCTCGGTTTCTTGAGCTTGATGCTCATGAGGGGCGTGTGCCGCAGTCTAATTTACATGCTGATATGTGTCTAGCAACGATCCTTGTGCGGTACCAGTGAAGTGATATATTTTTGATTGAGGAGAAAACTTCGGAAGAAAATCACACTCAGGAGAAGTAAGTGGTAAACCTGCCAAACCACGATGATGTCTGTGTCCAGCTGCAATCAGCCGGAGCTCTTGATGCAGTAGGCGAATACACTCAAAGTCATAATGAATGCAGAGGCAACACTTGTCTTGAAATTGGCGAGATGCATCAGATAGAGCTTTTCTAGTTCGGTTTCAAGAAGTTTGTAGAGAATGAGCGACCTTCGCTCGGATAACTCAGTGATATCCTCAGTCTCTGCCCATTAGAGCAGCTGTTCTTCACTGTTAATCATAGATTCAAAAGAGGAGAGATCTTTGAGGCGTACTTCCAGTCGAAAATGAACCCATTCTTCAAATATCACAATTTTGGTAGAGACCTTGTCCCGTGCAGATGCTATTAGCGATTGACTGTATTGGTCTGAAGAGGCAGATGCAGAATGTATCTGTGCATCCGGTGTTGGAGCTATAGTTTCGGGTTCTTCAGAACCATGGGCAAATTGTTAATTATCAGCAATATTTTATTCATTGGTATTGGAAGCAGTCAGAATGGTATCAGTGAACAAACTAGCTCCTGCAGTAGTAACAAGATCAGGCTCTGACTGACTTTCATGTTCCTTCTGAGTATCCTGATACAATCACTCTTCGAGATTGATATCTCCTATTCCTTGTTCGTGGGAACCGTGATCCCGTTGTTCATCACCATCTTTGAATCCTTCCCCCTCAGTGGGAATAGTCTGATGAGAAAGATTAACATTATGATTATGATTCTCATCTTGTTCGGTTTGATCGTTAAGATCCAGTTTTTCCGCGAGGTTATCAATATTTCCTACTTGGAGAGATTCTGCTGGTGCAATAGTACGGGCTGGAATTGGATCAGGAAGGATCGTATGGTCTGGCCTTTGTGTCCTCGGGCGTTTCAGAAGGTGTGTGAGAGGAAGTGAATCAGAAGATTCAGACACTTGCGTCGCTCGGCGCTGGCGTGGTACTAATGGACATGAATTGGTTTCCGACTCCTCCTTAGGATCATCGTTCGTTGAAACTACGATGCCTCTTTTCTAAGCAGATATATGTGCAGTGATGTCTGGGATGGCGGCCTGTTTGGATTGTGTCATCGTTGCTTCACCTTTGTGTTTTCGTTTCCTAGGATTGGGCAAGTCTTGTTCGGTATCATCGGCAAGAGATTGTGTGACTTCTAGAGGTACTTGTTGTGACGTCCCACCTGCAGTGTTGCTTGCGGTTTCCTCTGTGGGAGTAGTTCCTTGGTTACCCTTAAGCTAATTCTGCACTTGTTTGCTTGTCAAAACTTTCTTAACGTGTAGCTTGGTTGTTGTTCCGAGATCGGCCCGAACTAGTAATTCCATCAACATGCTGACTTGAACCGTGAATCCTTGAGATTGTTTCCTTGGAGTTTGAACCTGTCAGGCCTCGTGTTCACAACAGAGTAAAATCACACAATTACAAGCGGAAGCTACTAAAAAGCGGGTAAATTTTTGCTTTTGGCCTGACGGTTTAAAACAATATAATTTAAAATACGATGATACTCAAAATAGATATCCCAGTTAAACAAAACCAACCAAACAAAGGCTACAACAAACAACAGGGCAGCACAGAAAATGGTATCCCCTGGCTATCAGCCAGCTACAATAGCCTAAGCATCACCGGGACATCCCCCCCGCGGTGATACCAGTGCAAATAAATAATATACATAACTGGGACACTCTAACCACCTCCTGGGGCACCTCCAGCTGGATTAAACCCACGACCAGTTGCAAAACCTGGATTCCCTGAAAACAACACAGGCAACAAAACAACCAAGCCCCAGAGGGACATGGGGTCAAACCCCAGTACGGAGAGCAACTATAAAAACAGCAGTAAACAGCAAGAATTAAATGCAGATACAGGGGACAACAGCCGAAGGCTACAACCAAGGAAGGGAGCCAAAGAACTCAATGCACAGCTCAACGGAATCTGCAATAGATATGTGTGGCCAAGGTGAGTGTAGGACATGTGGGAGCTACCCACTCACCCCTACTCATCTACCAATACCAGATGCATCAACAGCTCAACCTGCCGTTGCCCAACCTATGAACTGTGTGTTGGCGCAGTGGCAGATCCGGATCCCGTTCCCGGGGGCACATCGGAAGTTTGAAAATTTGCCCCGGAAACTCTCAATACATAACAAATATAATGCAATAAAACATACATAGGATGTTTTAGAGTGTTACCTTGCTGGCGTCTAGGCGCCTGGTTCCGACCAGATTCACAGGGAATCTGGCACTTCAACGGTAGGCGGCGGTAAATCTCCTAATCCGGTCCACGACTGGAAACAGGACTCCTTCGTCAGTCTGCACTAGAAGAGCTGACGAATTTGCCACGAACGGATTCTCCACGACAAGGTGATCGGAACAAGTTCGATCACGGCAAGCGGCGGCGGCCGAGAGAGGCGTGGAGGAGAGGGGTGGGCGGCGCTTGGAGGCTAGGGTTTTTGTGTTGTGTGTTGTGTCATACATCAACCCTAGGCCATGCATATGTAGACTAGTGATGGGCTTGGACCGGCCCAAGTAGGCCTCGGTCAGGCCCAGGGTCCCATATGAACATTCGGTTCATTTCCATCACCGCGTGTGTGTTGTGTCATACATCAACCCTAGGCCATGCATATGTAGACTAGTGATGGGCTTGGACCGGCCCAATAGGCCTCGGTCAGGCCCAGGTCCATATGAACATTCGGTTCATTTCCATCACCGCGGCTTCATCATAACTCCGATCGACGATCTGATCGGACCGATCTACACAGTTTCCAAAACTGAGTATTATGATGCGAAAACAATTTTTCAGACCACCTAGTCCAAAATTACAGTTTAGCCC
>KV010671.1:37188-51294 GCA_001598015.1 Dorcoceras hygrometricum | reverse complement strand
ATAGCGACTCTCGATTTACCAATGGTCGTTGATCTGATCGGGATATATGTGTTGAAAGGACCGTATTGTACGCTAACCACGACCAACTGGTTCTTACAGGCACTATCAGTGATACCTAGGGGATCATGGGGCGATGTTGCTAGGCGCTTTACCATGATCCGTTGGGCAAGTCCGAAATTGTGATTTCGGAGTCACAATGGTTGTGGGCCCACGGCTAGCTGTATCCCTGAACCATTGAGGGTCACACAAGTACTGGATTCATTATTCCCGCACGGAAACTGAGCTCAATGTTTTTAGCATAGAAGGAGGATTTTAGGGAGTGCGACTTCCTAAAAGTCAACCGGGGTCAAATTACGATTTCCCACTGTTGAGGGGCAAAACTGTCATTTTGGACTAGGTAATCCGAAAAATTGTTTTCGCATCATAATATTCAGTTTTGGAAACTGAGTCGATCGGTCCAATCTGATCGTCGATCGGAGTTATGATGAAGCCACGGTGATGCGGATGAACCGAATGTTCATATATTGGACTGGGCCCGCCCCAGGTCCACTGGGCCGGTTCAAGGCCATGAATAACTTATACATACATGAGTTGTATCTAGGGCATCACAACACAACACAAAAACCCTAGCTCCTTGCTCTCGACCGCCCCCTCCTCTTGTGAGACCTGGATTGTAATTTCGATTGCATCGTTGGAATGAATCGATATTAGAGGCTTTAGATCTCTGTTCTGAGTGTTTGAGTTGCATTTTCGGGTTCCATTTCGTGTGTTGAGCAATTCTGGAGATTTTGTAATTTTCGCATATTAGAGGTATCTGCTGGTTGGTGTGTCAGCTGATGTTTATAGTTAGCTGCTGGTCGATGATGAAAATCAGCAGAAGCGCGTTTTAGCGCGAGATTCCTGAAACGCTGTCGTTTCGTGAGGTTTGGTTTCATGTGTGTTGTGATCAGCAGGTGTGTTAGTATATTTGCGTTGAGGGCAAAACGACTGCGTTTAAGTTAGTTGGCACGACGTCGTCTTGATGATTTCGGTTGGTACCAGCAGGTAGATTGCGTGGGTGTGTTCCTGCTGGTTGATCAGCAGATGTCGAGGTCAACACGAGTCAACTTTCCTATAGCGTGAGGAGGGTGCGTCGTCGTTTAGCTTTTGCTAGGATTTTCAGCAGATGTTTGGCTTGGGATAAGTGCTTCTGCTGGTTTTGCTGACGTCTGTGGAGCGACGTCGTTTGAGTAAGTCGCAACGCTGCGTTTTGGAGTTGCGCGTGCGACCAGCAGCAAGGATCTTTGCAATTCGTTGACTCTAATCAGCAGATGGTTTGAGAGACCAGCAGATGGTAGCTCTGCTGACTTGCGCCATGCGACGTCGTTTGGGTTAGTCGCTGCGACGTCGTTTTGGGTTGTGTTTTGAAGGCGTTCGCTATCGTTGCTGCTGGAAGCAGCAGGTTCGTTATGAAGAGATGTGTCTGCTGAATTGTTATTCGTGCTGTTTTAAGATTTCGTTGTATCTGCTGCTTTTGTCGGTGGCTTGGGACAATTGAGGTAGTGTTGGACTCCTCTCGTGAAGCTCTTCCTTTTCGTACCAGTTTTAGAAGCTGTAATTGGCTAGTTGAGGAACGAGAAGTTGCTGCCAGTTCGTGAATTTTGTAGTAGCAGGTAGAACTTCATTTCTCGTGTTGAGATCTGGTTTCTAGCTTTGTTTTAAGCTTCTTGCGGTGTTGTGGTAGTAGGAAACGGTGTTGGTTGAGCGTAGCTCCCAGCCGTGATCTTCTGTTAGATCCCTAAGTTTTATTCTTGTTGTTTAGCAGGCTTTTACCAGAGTCTTCGGGGATTTCTAGCAGTGTTATTGTGCTCAGTTTAAGGTACGGATTTGAGCTTATATTACGGCGAGGCTACGGTTTGGAGGAATTGTGAGATGGACTTGCTGGTTTATGTGTTATGTACTTGCTGATGTTGTTACTGTTTTCGCATATGTTAATATGCTTGTCATTTCCAGTATGTGCATACATATAGTTGCATCTCATTCCAGCTTTATTGCCATTGTTTCGCTGTTCTGTTCTGTTTCTTACCAGGTTGTGAGGGCGAGCGGTAATACCGCACTCTCATCTCCCTGCTGGGATCGTAGCCACCATGCGCCGAGTGGTTAACTACCACAGTTCATGGGCGAGGCAACAGCAGGTCGAGTTGTTTGATGCATCTGGTAATTGGGTGTAGTTTCATGGCGAGTGGCTCACTACCACACTGTGAACTCACCCCGTGGCCACGGTACATTGTCAATGTTTCTCGGAGCTATGTTTGAGTTCCTTAGCTCCCTAGTGGGTAGAGCTTTCCTTTGTTTTTTTTGGTGTCTCATGCATAGCATCTGCAATTTGTTTCTTGCTGTATATTGCTGTTCTATGTTTGCTCTCCGTACTGGGGTTTAACCCCATGTCCCTCCGGGGCTTGGTTGTTCCTTGTTGCTTTGTTTTCAGGAAACCCAGGTTCTACAGCTGGTCGTGGGTTTAACCCAGCTGGTGGTGCCCCAGGAGGTGGCTAGAGTGTCCCAGATTGCATATAGCATACTTATATTAAATATGTATCAGTTAGCCAGGGGGATGCCCTGCGCTTAGTTGTTGTACCCATAGTGGAGTTTGATATATGTTGAATTTATGTATGCTTTGTTGTTGGTTGTTTTGAACTGGTAAACATATTTTAAGTATTGTTGTATTTTAAATTATATGTTTTAAACCGTTGGGCCTATAAGCGAAAATTTTACCCACTTTTTGATAGCTTCCGCATGTGTTTATCTGTTGAGAGCACGAGGCCTGACACATACACAAGAGATTCAAAAAATGGCTAACACAATTCTACCTCCAACTTCCTACCAAAAACTCACGGCCAACCCTCAACACTCATGGCTGGAAAGACCAAAATTCGAATCAACGTTCCAATCCCACCATACAACTTATCGGAAGGCTAAAATCACACTAGGAACAATATTCAAAGATCAAAGAACCGGAAGCTACGTGCACAACCCAAATCACTGCCAAAATCAGTAGCTTCGCGAATCTGTCTCAGCTCACTTCAGCCTTCAAAAGTGGTATGAAAAGAAATATCTTTTCGAGGGCTTTCCATCGCTACCAAGAACACGAAAATCGGAGGTCGGAATCAACGGGAAATGGCGATAGAAAGTGACGGTGAACAGTAGCTAAAATCGAGGGTTTCGAGCTTGAGGATAAGAAATATCGGGTCTGGAATGCTGTAAGTGTAAATCAACACTTGCATTTATATCCTCTATTCAATAAGCTACAAAACAAGTCAAACACCGACAAAAACAGAGTCCTACAACTCAAAATATCGCAAAACAGATTTCACGCTACACAATTCTCTCGCCAAATCTCGCGCAAGCATAAAACGGCAGCGTTTCACCAAAAAAGATCCCAGCGCTAAAGTTGCTCTCGCGCGCACTCCAAAACGACGGCGTATAGGCACCAGATCTCAATGCTAAAACACGTGCAAATGCACCAAACGACGTCGCATGACGCAAAAACAGATCCCTCACGTGAAACCAGATCTCTCGCTTGGCAACGCACAACAAAACGCGCCGTAACGAGACCAGATCCCTCGAATGAACACGATCCCGTACTGCATGAGATTTCGCTTACGTCACCCGATGAGACTTGCTGACATCACCGAGATCCGAAATCACGAAGATGGTGCTTTTCGAAACGCTAAGGAGAAACAGATCTCATTCAAAATTCCAACAATACACGACCAGATCTCGGGAAAGCAGATCTCTCAAACCATTCGAACAGATTTCACCAAAATTCGAAATTCCAGAAATCTAAATTTTAATTCTCGCGACTAATCTAACTCAAAATCCGATTAATCACTAAATAGAAATCTGAATCCTCACAGAAGAACATGAAGAACACCTTAGAGAAATCTAGCAAATTTTACGAAATAAGCAGTTATTTGCAAAGTTTAGTAAGTGTGAATTCTGGATTGATAAAATAGTATTCTTGGGTCAAATTATTTCAAAGAATGGAATAGAAGTAGATCCTTCAAAGGTAGAATCTGTTCGAGACTGGCCTGTACCTAAGAATGTCACGGAAATTCGATGTTTCCTAGGACTTGCAGGATATTATAGAAGATTCATAGAAGGATTTTCGAAGATTGCTGTTCCATTAACGGCCTTAACTAAAAAGAATGTGAAGTATGATTGGACTCCCAAATGCCAATCCAGTTTTGTGAAGTTGAAATATGCATTAGTTGAAGCCCCTGTTCTAACGTTACCAACAGATAAAGGGAATTTTGTGATTTACACTGATGCATCGAAGACAGGGTTGGGAGCTATCTTAATGCAAGAAAGAAAAGTAATTGCTTACGCTTCTAGGCAATTGAAGATTCACGAGAAGAATTATCCTACGCATGACCTGGAATTAGCAGCAGTAGTTTTCGCTTTAAAGATTTGGAGACACTATCTTTACGGCGAGAAGTGCGAAATTTTTACAGACCATAAGAGCCTTAAGTATTTCTTTACTCAGAAGAAATTAAACATGCGACAGAGAAGATGGCTTGAATTGGTTAAAGATTACGATTGCGTAATTAGCTATCATCCGAGAAAAGCTAACGTAGTAGCAGATGCGTTAAGTAGAAGAAGCGTGGGGTTAGCGCAAATCTCAGTTCAGATTCCCCTGGCGTTAGAGATCAACCGATTTGAACTTGAGATAATTCGAAAGGAAAGTGCTGCTAAGTTATCAGTTCTCACGATCCAATCAACGCTTAAAGATAGGATCAAAGAAGGGCAAACTAAAGATGATCAACTCCAGAAATGAAAGCAGCAGGATGAAAACAGAGGATCAAATTTGTATACAGTGGAGGAATGAATTGTTAAATATCAAGGTAGATTGTGGGTACCATGCTCAGATAATTTGCGCAATGAGATTATGAATGAAGCCCACAATTCGCCATATTCAATTCATCCAGGAGGAACGAAAATGTTCAAGGATTTGCAAGCTCTGTTTTGGTGGCCAGGAATGAAACGTGACATTTGTAAATTTGTTGCGGAATGTTTAACTTGCCAGCAATTTAAAGCAGAACACCAGAGACCAGCAGGAATGTTAAAACCACTTCCTATACCTGTTTGGAAATGGGATAATATAGCAATGGATTTCGTGGTCGGATTATCCAGGATAGTTTCAGGTTGTAACGCAATTTGGGTAATAGTTGACAGATTAACTAAGTATGCTCATTTCCTTCCTGTAAAGACAACTGATGGTTTGAATAAGTATGAAGAGTTGTATATCAAGGAAATTGTCAGACTTCACGGGATTCCAAGTTCTATTGTATCAGATAGAGATCCCAGATTCACTTCGAGATTCTGGAAAAGTTTACACCAAGCCTTAGGCACGAATTTAACTTTCAGTACAGCGTTCCATCCTCAAACCGATGGGCAATCAGAAAGAGTAATTCAAATACTGGAAGATTTGTTAAGGGCTAGTGTTCTAGATTTTTCAGAAAGCTGGGAATCTAAGTTACCATTGATTGAGTTCACCTACAATAACAGTTATCAAGCATCGATAGACATGGAACCATACGAAGCTCTGTATGGCAGGAAATGTCGATCACCAATCCTTTGGGATGATGTGGGTGAAAGAAATGAAATAGGACCTGATATTATAGAGCAAACTTCAGAAGCAATTAAGAGAATGATGGATCTGTTTTGACAGATCCTGATTAAGTTTTGAATTACACAAAACCTGTTATTGTGTTTCTAACAATTCCACTTAAGCGTACAGGTTTTAGGAACGAAGAAGACGATCAGCAGCAGCTATATTTGTCCAGCCGATGGTTCGCATTATAAACAATAAGCAGTTGGTTTGGTGTTCATGGAATCGGCAGCTGGATTAGAAATTGAGACGTCCAAAGTTGAATCAGCTGTTCGTAATCAGGCGGAGGCCAATTTGAATCAGCTGGAGCATGATGAACCAGCTGAACGATGACAACCAGCTGCAAGCGCTAAAGAGCGAAGTGAACCAGCTGGAACATGTATTGAGAAGTCTGCTGGAGAAATTATTGAAGAAGAAGATTCCAGTCGCAAAGTACTGTTGATGAATCTGTTAACAGTCGCAATTATAAGTACTGTTGATGAATCTATTAACATTCGCTATTCAAGAAGAAGAAGAATCTCAAGCTGGAGCTGGAGCGAAGAAGAAATCAGCTGGAGCGCTAAGCGTAGATGACATCAGCAGTGATGTCATCATTCAGCAGGGAGCTACAGTGTTCAGCAGATGAAGAGATATCAGCAGTTGAGAAGAAGCGCAAGAGATGAAGCGACGTCGTGCTGAAGAATCAGCAGATGGATTAGCGTTGATGACGTCATCGGTGACGTCATCATATTCAGCAGATGGTTTGAGAGAACAGTCGTAAGAATCAGCAGGTAGCTTGTACATCCAGACGCAAGAGGAAGCAACGTCGTAGGGAGATATCCAGTCGCAAGCTACTGTTCATCAGTAGATGCTATTTGGAGATAAGCGATAGCAAAACGATGTCGTTTACATAAGTTGATACGACAGCGTTTTTCTCTTGAGCTAAAAGATTCAGCAGGAAGACTTTGCGTTGATAACCAGTCGCAAGATCCAGTCGCGAGCTACAGTGGATCCAGACGCAAGCAACAGCAGCATCCAGTCGAGAGCTTATATGAATCAGCTGTTGCTATGAATACAGTCGCAAGCTTTACGCATCCAGTCGCAAGCTCTACGCATCCAGTCGCAAGCTTTGGTATTCAGGCGCAAAGAATCGTAGAAGTAGCAAAGCGCAGCAGTTGAAGAATGAATCAGCAGCGAAGCAGTTGACAACTTACGAAGAGTTATCAAAGCTGGATGTCAACTGCTGAGCTTAATTCAAATGGCGAAAACGACAAGAAGCCTGCAAAAGAAAAGGACGCAAGTACTATTCCCTGTCGGTACTTTACAAGACACATTTCAAACGGGAAGATTTTATATCCAACGGGATTAATACAAACAGAGGCTATATATGTGAAGGCGACGCCATTGAAGAAGTTTGACGAAGAGACTGCGTAACTGCGAGGCAGAGGCAGTGAGAGTTGTTGTTGCACAAAAGAGAAAATCAATAGAAGACAACAACAGAGGGAAAAATGAATCTGAAGTGAAGCTGTCAATTATCATTCGAGAGAGAGCTTTTTTTTCAGTTGACAGTGGAGCTAGAATTAGCTAGTTAGAGTATTTCCCTAGTGTGTGAGAAAAACAGAGAGTTGAGCGTTTTATTGTATCAATCTCACACACCGAGATTCATTCACATCTATTTGTGAATGGATCTCGAAATCTTGTATCAGTTCCCATCCAAGCACGATGACGTAAAACTCAGTGTATGTAGTCTTTGAACAGAGACGTAAAAAAAGTTCCAAGTGAACAGCCGAGGGCTGGTAGAAGTCTAGGAGTTCTCACAGCTGCTGGTTGTGGGATTGGGTCTGTACACGCAGTTGTAAGATCAAATCTTCTAGTAGTGGATCCTTCCGAGGTGGAATAAGGGGAGATGTAGGACATTGAAGTCCGAACTTCCAGAAACAAATATGCTGTGTACTGTATTGTGTTCTTTATTCATTCAGCATTCGCTTTACTTAGCATACTCACGCATACACGTTTACAGTTCAGCACTTGCTCTACGGGAGCTTAAACAGATTTCAGCACTTAGCATTCTAGCATCGCATACACAGTTAGCACACAAGCACTTGCAAGTCTCGAACAGATTTATGTTGTACATAAATCTGTTTGAGTTGTTTTAAAATATAGGATTCAGTTATGGTATTTTCCGCATGATTTTTAAATCATACCAGATCTGTCTCCGGTGCTCTTCATCGTGTGATTTTATATGTTCAAGAACAACGAGCTATTGCAGCTCAGTATTAGCAGCGTGCAAAATTTTTTAAGTCTCTTTTAACAAATGCACGGCTGCTGATCTTTTGATCCTATTTTCGGACCAACAAGTGGTATCAGAGCAGGTTGTTCTTGAACGAGCAATAATTTTAAAACACATGTGCTATGTTTTTAATGTTTTTAATATTTTGAGAAGCTTGTTTATGAAGGCCAGTTAATCTGTTTTTATATAGAACCGGTTTTTCGCTTGATGAACTGTCGGGATGCGTGAGTCTCGGGCAGATGCCAAGCTTCTATTTTCGTTGTGCTGTAAGATCACTTGGAGCGAGGCTCAGTGACAAGCACATGGGGCGAGATAGAAGAAGGAAAAATCTGAGCTGTTCTCTGTTTACTGGTTCTTCATATTTAAGCAACTCAGTAGCACTTGTTATTTGAAATATTTGTATGCTCTGATAAGTTTTTAAATTGTTCTGTTTTGCGGATTTCCAGCTGATGCAAAATTTTGATTTTAAAAATAATTTGAGCTCATGTAATAAAAGATAGGGAGAGTGGCATCACTGTCTTTTATAATTATGAGTTATGCATCAGTTTCGCTTTTGAAAAATCATATATTGTTGCATACGGTGCTTCCCAAAGCTGTTTTGTTTTTCAAAGATTAACACTCCTGCTGTTACATTGTTTTTTGTTGTAACAGTGTAGGGAGAGCTTTTTGTTTTAATTATCGGGAAGACCAGCAGTTCACTCTCTTTTTGATTCCCACAAAAAGGGAGAGAATTGTTAGAACACGCATCGTTGATTTAAGGTTTTGTGTAAATCAAAAAGGGAGAGATTGATGGATCTGTTTTGACAGATCCTGATTAAGTTTTGAATTACACAAAACCTGTTATTGTGTTTCTAACAATTCCACTTAAGCGTACAGGTTTTAGGAACGAAGAAGACAATCAGCAGCAGCTATATTTGTCCAGCCGATGGTTCGTATTATAAACAATCAGCAGTTGGTTTTGTGTTCATGTAATCGGCAGCTGGATTAGCAATGGAGACGTCCAAAGTTGAATCAGCTGTTCGTAATCAGGCGGAGGCCAATTTGAATCAGCTGGAGCATGATGAAGCAGCTGAAACTATGACAACCAGCTGCAAGCGCTAAAGAGCGAAGTGAACCAGCTGGAACATGTATTGAGAAGTCTGCTGGAGAAATTATTGAAGAAGAAGATTCCAGTCCAAAGTACTGTTGGCGAATCTGTTAACAGTCGCAATTATAAGTACTGTTGATGAATCTATTAACAGTCTCTATTCAAGAAGAAGAAGAATCGCAAGTTGGAGCTGGAGCGAAGAAGAAATCAGCTGGAGCGCTAAGCGTAGATGACATCAGCAGTGACGTCATCATTCAGCAGGGAGATACAGTGTTCAGCAGTTGAGAAGAAGCGCAAGAGATGAAGCGACGTCATGCTGAAGAATCAGCAGATGGATTAGCGTTGATGATGTCATCAGTGACGTCATCATATTCAGCAGATGGTTTGAGAGAACAGTCGCAAGAATCAGCAGGTAGCTTGTACATCCAGACGCAAGAGGAAGCGACGTCGTAGGGAGATATCCAGTCGCAAGCTACTGTTCATCAGCAGATGCTATTTGGAGATAAGCGATAGCAAAACGATGTCGTTTACATAATTTGATACGACAGCGTTTTGCTCTTGCGCTAAAAGATTCAGCAGGAAGACTTTGCGTTGATAACCAGTCGCAAGATCCAGTCGCGAGCTAAAGTGGATCCAGACGCAAGCAACAGCAGCATCCAGTCGAGAGCTTATATGAATCAGCTGTTGCTATGAATACAGTCGCAAGCTTTACGCATCCAGTCGCAAGCTCTACGCATCCAGTCGCAAGCTTTGGTATTCAGGCGCAAAGAATCGTAGAAGTAGCAAAGCGCAGCAGTTGAAGAATGAATCAGCAGCGAAGCAGTTGACAACTTACGAAGAGTTATCAAAGCTGGATGTCAACTGCTGAGCTTAATTCAAATGGCGAAAACGACAAGAAGCCTGCAAAAGAAAAGGACGCAAGTACTATTCCCTGTCGGTACTTTACAAGACACATTTCAAACGGGAAGATTTTATATCCAACGGGATTAATACAAACAGAGGCTATATATGTGAAGGCGACGCCATTGAAGAAGTTTGACGAAGAGACTGCGTAACTGCGAGGCAGAGGCAGTGAGAGTTGTTGTTGCACAAAAGAGAAAATCAATAGAAGACAACAACAGAGGGAAAAATGAATCTGAAGTGAAGCTGTCAATTATCATTCGAGAGAGAGCTTTTTTTTCAGTTGACAGTGGAGCTAGAATTAGCTAGTTAGAGCATTTCCCTAGTGTGTGAGAAAAACAGAGAGTTGAGCATTTTATTGTATAAATCTCACACACCGAGATTCATTCACATCTATTTGTGAATGGATCTCGAAATCTTGTATCAGTTCCCATCCAAGCACGATGACGTAAAACTCAGTGTTTGTAGTCTTTGAACAGAGACGTAAAACAAGTTCCAAGTGAACAGCCGAGGGCTGGTAGAAGTCTAGGAGTTCTCACAGCTGCTGGTTGTGGGATTGGGTCTGTACACGCAGTTGTAAGATCAAATCTTCTAGTAGTGGATCCTTCCGAGGTGGAATAAGGGGAGATGTAGGACATTGAAGTCCGAACTTCCAGAAACAAATATGCTGTGTACTGTATTGTGTTCTTTATTCATTCAGCATTCGCTTTACTTAGCATACTCACGCATACACGTTTACAGTTCAGCACTTGCTCTACGTATGCTTAAACAGATTTCAGCACTTAGCATTCTAGCATCGCATACACAGTTAGCACACAAGCACTTGCAAGTCTCGAACAGATTTATGTTGTACATAAATCTGTTTGAGTTGTTTTAAAATATAGGATTCAGTTCTGGTATTTTCCGCATGATTTTTAAATCATACCAGATCTGTCTCCGGTGCTCTTCATCATGTGATTTTATATGTTCAAGAACAACGAGCTATTGCATCTCAGTATTAGCAGCGTGCAAAATCTTTTAAGTCTCTTTTAACAAATGCACGGCTGCTGATCTTTTGATCCTATTTTCGGACCAACAGAGAATACGTGAAAGAATGAAGACTGCTCAAAGTAGGCAGAAAAGTTATGCAGACATTCATCGCAGAGAGGTGAACTTTGCGGTGGGAGATCATGTGTTCCTCAAGATCTCACCAATGAAAGGTGTTTTAAGATTTGGAAAGAAAGGTAAGTTAATTCCCAGATATGTTGGACCATTTCAAATCTTGGAACGAGTTGGAACGTTAGCATATCGTTTAGCACTACCTCCACAAATGTCTTCTGTCCACAACGTGTTCCATGAATCAGCACTTAGAAGATACATTGCAATTGGAATCGGACTTGACTTACGAAGAAACTCCAAAAAAGATTTTAGCAAAGGAAAATCGTAAGTTAAGAAACAGAACTATCCCAATGATCAAGATTCAGTGGACGAATCACTCAAAAAGGGAAGCAACATGGGAAGTAGAATCTGATATGCAGGAAAGTTACCCAGATTTCTTCAAGTAAGTGAATTTCGGGGACGAAATTCTTTTAAGGGGGGTAATGTAACGACCAGATCATTTAGAAGTCCACAATTAGAAAGATATGAGATTGAGGGATTACATTGCTATTACAATTCGATTCTTGAATATTTCTGTCTATGCCATGATCAATCTTTATTTTATTATGGATTGATATTCAAATGTTAGAATGCAAGTACAGTAGATATTAGTGACTTCTGCAAACCAAGTGGATCCTTTATTTAACTAAAATTCTCGGTTTCCATGAACATCTTTTGTTTTAAAAACAGAGCACGCTTCTTTCAAAATTTTGCATATTGATATAACGTGTTTGCTTTGCTTAGTCATCGTAAATCATATAAATAGGATCTTAAGCTGCTTCATGCATCATTATTTTCAAATCAAATCATATTAAGCGGTGCTCGCTCTCAAGAAGCCGAACAAAATACTTTCAAAGTGTTTTAAAGGAAACAGGCTGTGCGCAAGAAGTATACTGGATTTCTGCTATTTTTATGTTAAAGATACCAGGCAAGTAAGCTCTGTTTCTTGCTCACTCAATAGAAAGCATATATTCAATTCTGTTTTTATGATTATGTATGGTTTTAAAGAAAAAGGAGATGGCCTCGGCTGTTCTTCAAGAAAACCGTAAAGTTCATGCTCTGTTTTTTTAAGAAGTTGAGTTACTGTATTTTGATTAAAGATGATTTAGAAAATGTTTTGATGATGTTCTTCTAATGAATTCCTAAGGTTTTCAGTGATTCATTCATCGAAGTAGCTTACAAGTAGCTTACTCGATCTTTTCCAGAAATTTCATAAGATATGTCGAAGTCTTTAGAGGAAGGTAACCTTCATAGTTCATGGTTATTTGTATGTTAAGAACAAGAGCTGGTTCTTATACCACTGCTATATTGCTTTGTCGAAAATATTCTAAGTATGAAATCAGCTTTCGTAAATTCAGCAGATGCTTTGCTTTCGTAAATTCAGCAGATGCTTTGCTTTCGTAAATTCAGCAGATGCTTTGCTTTCGTAAATTCAGCAGATGCTTTGCTTTCGTAAATTCAGCAGATGCTTTGCTTTCGCAAATTCCGCAGATGCGTTTTTTTTTCAAAATTCAGCAGTTGCGTCGTCTTTCAAAATTCAGCAGATACATTTCATTTTGATATTCAGCAGCTGGTTGTAGCGACTGGTTGTAGCGACTGGATTCTTGTCTTGCGACTGATTCCTATTCGTTGCGACTGGTACTGTTTATCCAGCTGGTATTAGTCTTGCGACTGGTACTATTCACTTCAGCTGGTTACTGTTCATTCTTCGTTTTCGTCAGCAGATAACGAAATTTCAGAATTTGATTCTCTTTTCAATTCTCAATCAGTTCAAATGAATCTTTCGACTTATCCGACAGATTCAACTAGCTAATGTTCAGTTTTCATCTTCGCAAGCTTTATAAGGGAATTCTTTACAGTTCCAGAATATCATTTGATAAACAAAAACCAGTAACTCGAACAAAAGCAAGAAAACAGCTTTTCACGAGGGAAAGAAAGAGCAGAACAATGCTTATGAAATGTTTTAAGTTATGACAATGAAAAGGATCCCTAATGAAAAGGTGAGTGTGCGGCTGACGAACCGTGTGCCCTTTTAAACCAGGAAGGATTTGGATTACAGGTCGACGGATCTGTATACCCCTTCAACCATGAGCCATAGTGCTAAGACTGATATCAGGAGTTTGATCAAACGAAATGGAACAAATGTTTATAGTATTGTCATAATTTTCCAGAAAATGAATGAAGAGCACAAGTGTGATTTTAATCGCAGCTCTTAAGAATATTTAAAGAAAATGTTTTCAGAATTGACTCATGTTTCATGCTTTCATACTTGACTCCAATTTCATGTTTATGTTTACGCTTGGTTATTCATAAGCATGATTCCGATTCAGACTCCAGTATGTATTAGTTCATGGACGATTGTACGTTTTGCTTTCGTTATTCCAGATTTTACCTGCTGGGCCTTTGGCTCACTAGTTTTCATTGAGTGCAGGTAATACAGAGTAGGAGCGTGGAGGGAGATGAACAGAATGGAAGGAATGTGTTTATCGTGGACAACAGATTTCTTATTTCCTTTTGTTCCAGAGTTCATAGTTTCGTTTTGGAAACACTTTGTATCCTATTAAAATGTTTTGTTACGAAGTTGTATCCAAACAGAATTCGAAATTTGCTATGCTATAAGTATTTGTACCAGACGTTATCACACTACGAGATGCATTATTTAAATATGCTATAACAGATTTCTTCATTTCCGCACCTTTGCATGAGTTATCCTTGAATTCTCATCTTCGAATGTGAATGATTTCATCATTCTTATTTCCACCCCGATAGTTAGTAACGATCCATCCTCCGATGTTTATAACTTTTGATTTCATTCAATTGAACCCCAAAACTTATGATTATTTCGTCAAGAAAATGAGGGTCGTTACAGTTGGTATCAGAGCATGGTCCTTGAGATAAACACACTTCCAGTCTCTCATCTTCGAATGTGAATAATTTCATCATTCTTATTTCCACCCCGATAGTTAGTAGCGATCCATCCTCCGATGTTTATAACTTTTGATTTCATTCAATTGAACCCCAAAACTTATGATTATTCCGTCAAGAAAATGAGGGTCGTTACACAGA
>KV010671.1:4701-20813 GCA_001598015.1 Dorcoceras hygrometricum | reverse complement strand
CAAGCGCTCGATCCAACAATTGGTATCAGAGCAAGGTCAGGGGTTAGAGTCTCCCAAGAAGCATTTTCTATACATCTTGGGGGGGGGATTGTTGAGTTAAGCGTGCAAGGGTGAGAGCAGTACTGGGATGGGTGACCTCCTGGGAAGTTCTCTTACGTCAAGCTGCTGACGTTGTGCCGCTTGATCTGGTTGGCCATGTGTGCTGTAAAAGTGTGATTCCAGATCTTAACGTGTAATACTATCTCTGCTGGGGATAGGGCTGGCGGTAGGGGAAGGGTAAGACTGATCTCTAAGGAAATTGAGACAGCACCAGCAGTTAGACACGCACATCCCCTGACTCATGGGCCTAACAGCCCAACCCTAACGCACATAATAGGTGCACTCTGCGCTAACACATTATAAGGAAATAAAGTTGCACCTTGGCTAACAGCTATAGCTTTTGGCCTAGTGGTAAGCGCTTGATCCTAACAATGCTTTATGCTCACTTCCTACAGATGTGAATCCCTCAGGCTGCGTCATATAGATCTCTTCCTTAATGTTTCCATTAAGAAACGGAGTTTTCACATCCATTTGCCATATCTCATAGTCGTACCATGCGGCTATGGCTAGTAGGATTCTAATTGACTTGAACATTGCGACTGGTGAGAAGGTTTCATCATAGTCAACACCTTGTCTTTGAGTGTAACCTTTCGCGATCAGTCGTGCCTTAAAGGTCAGTACCTTACCATCATGCCCAAGCTTTCTCTTGTATATCCATTTACACCCAATAGGAGCTATTCCTTCGGGAGGATTAACAAGAGTCCAAACATGGTTTGAACGCATTGAGTCAATCTCAGATTGCATTGTTTCAAGCCACAAATTAGAATCAGCATCAGAAATTGCCTCCTTGAAGGTTCTTGGATCACATCCAATAGTTTGACCACTTTGATCATCTTCAAGGAGGAAACCATATCTAACAGGAGACCTAGGAACCCTTTCAGATCTCCTAGGCGTGTCCATATCAAGTATTGGCTCTTGAGGTACGGGAGATTCACTTGGTACTTCATTTGGTTCTCGAAACTCTTCGAGTTCTACTATTTTGCCTTTTCTATCAAGTAGAAATTCCTTTTCCAGAAATGTGGCATTTCTAGAAATAAACACTTTTGTTTCGTTTGGATAGTAGAAGTAGTATCCAATAGAATTCTTTGGATACAAAATGAAGTAACATAAGATGGATCTATTACCCAGCTTATCTCCCACTGTCTGCTTCACGTAAGCAGGACATCCCCAAATCCTCAAGTATGAGTATTTGGGTGGCTTGCCAATCCATATATCATATGGAGTTTCATCCACCTCCTTGGTGTGGATGTTGTTCAACAACATTACCGCCGTTTCGAGCGCATAGCCCCAAAACGAAGTAGTAAGCTCATTGAAACTCATCATAGATCAAACCATGTCCATCAAGGTTCGATTACGACGCTCCGCTACACCATTGAGCTGTGGTGTGGCTGGAGGGGTCCACTGTGAGAGAATCTCATTCTCTTTAAGATAGTCTTGAAATTAGACACTCAAGTATTCTCCACCTCTATCGGATCGAAGTGTTTTAATACTTTTCCCCAACTGATTTTCTACTTCAGCATTGAAATCTTTGAACTTTTCAAAGGATTCAGACTTGTGCTTCATTAAGTACAAGTAACCATACCTAGAGTGATCATCGGTAAAGGAGATGAAGTAGGTGTGATCGGACTTCGTACCAATGCTACGTGGGCCACACACATTAGTGTGGATCAAATCCAATAGGACTTGAGCAAGTTCAGGCTTGCCCGTGAAGGGTAATTTAGTCATTTTTTCCTTGAGACAAGACTCACAAGTTGGTAGGGAGTTAATATAAGACATATCAAACATGTCACTCCTAATCAACTTTCATCCTATTCAAGGAAACATGACCTAGCCTATCGTGCCAAAGTTGTGCCGGGTTCAAACTATCGTTTTTCCTTTTTATTTTTGTTGTATGTGTTTCCACATCGCGAGTTGGAACTTCTTTCAATATTAATGCGTATAGATCGTTTTCGCGTTCTCCAATTCCAATCAAACATTCATTCTTGTATATATTGCAAATCGAATTGGCAAAACGACAAGAATATCCATCACTATCAAGCATAGAAACGGAAATGATGTTCTTTATTAATTCAGGAAAAAATAAAACGTTTCTCAACAACAACTTAAAATTCGAAGACAGAAATAAATAAACATCTCCTATTGCTACGGCCGCAACCCTTGCTCTGTTTCCTAGCCTCAAGTGGGTCTCACCCTCTCTAAGACGCCGACTTCTTGTCATTACCTGCAAATCATTGCAGATATGAGATCCACATCCGGTATCAAGTACCCAAGAAGTCGAGTTAATAGACACTTTTATTTCAATGTAGAATATACCTTTTGCAGTTCGCAACTGCTCGAGGTAATCCTTACAGTTCCTCCTCCAGTGTCCAGGCTTGTGACGTGGTGGCAAATATCCTCAGATTTGTTCGGCTTTGAAGTCCCTGCCTTGGGCTTCTTGGTGGGCTTTCCCTCCTTCGCATGGGCAGAATGCTTCTTACCCTTGCGTTTGGGCCCCTTCTTCGCTGAGGAAGAAGAGCCCATAAGGAGGACGGGCTTGTCCTTCTTTAAGGTCCCCTCGAACACGACAAGCATGTTTACCACCTCTTGAAGGGTGGCTTCCAGTTTGTTCATGTTAAAATTGACCACAAAGGGGTCGAACGCAGCAGGGAGGGAGAGGAGAAGCAGATCCACAGACAGCTCATGTGGAAGCGTGATATCAAGGCCCACTAGCTTCTCAATGAGCCCAATCATACGAACCCCATGCTCGCGGACCGAAGTCCCCTCGCGCATACAGATCGTCATGAGCTCCTTGACAGTAGTGAACCTCTCAGTCCCAGAGTTCTCCCCATACAGCTCCTTGAGATGAAGGTGTATGTCAGCAGAATACACAGTCTTCTCAAAACGCCGCTGCATTTCGTTGGACATCGATGCTATCATATATCACCGTGCCTTAAGCTCTTAGTCCCACCATTTGTCCAGATTTGCCAGCTCCTCAGGACTGGCATTGGCAGGGGCTTCCTTCGGAGGGGTCTTCTCTAGCGTGTAGAGAAGTTTCTCCGAAGTCAAGACAATCTTGAGGTTTCGAAGCCAATCTTGGTAGTTTAAACCAGTGAACTTGTTGTTATACAGTATATCAGCAAGTGGATTTTTGATTGAAGACATTGTAGTAACAGTTTATACTGAAAAGATAACAGACATGCATTACAGACTATTTATAAAAAACGCTAAGACATAAAACAAGGTCATTTAATTTTATGAATTACCCTCCCACTATTTTAACGATTTCACCATCCTCTACTGAAATCGAGAAACTAAGTTTCCTTAGTGGGTACATAGAGTCCAATCAAGAAATCATGGTCCCGAATAATATCAGCCAACCATGACCCTCAAAAGGTAGAGCCCAATTGCAACAGGTGCAAATCTCCATTTATTTACCTTACGTCCAGTAAGGGCCCAATAATATGACGCCGATTACTATCACGTGTCAAAATGACTGACCCATCAATATTGAGTCGTGATGGACGGTCCCCTTAACGTCCCCAATAATATGAGCCAATGTTAAAGGGAGTTTCAACCAACTCACAGTAAGTGTCAATGACGTGTACAGCTTTGCGACATACATAACCCCTCAATATGAGCCGGGCCATGTATACAGGTAGCATCGACGTACACCCATTGTTGATGGAAGGTAGGAAATTTTAAACAATTTTAAATTCCTTTAGCTTCGTGATCTTATCGAATAAAAATATGTTTTATGATCAATTAAGAAGTCATGGATTAACATTTCTTCATAATTATCAACAAAATAAGTTCCTTCAATTTAATCATGAAACTTTTAATCTTGATATAAATTTTAAATCAAATTTAAAATGACGGATTTTAATTTCGAAATTTGGTCTCAATAATTTTAAATCAAATTTAAAATTGCGGATTTGTGATTCGTGGTTGCCAAGCACGGATCTAGGTCCAATCCTAGGTGACATGCAGTATGCAAATGCAATTCTATTACATAAGCTTTCAGTTTTACAAGTCTTCGGTCTTCAATATCTTTGATCATCATCTCCACCATCTTCAAATTATCCTCCCACTAAGTCTAATATTTACATTTAAATAACCATGACAAATAGGGGTACAATTTAAAGGGGTGTGAACGGGCCATAAATCAGGCCCACTTTGAAATGATATCAACAATATTACAATCCAAATTTGTAAAACCTAGCATACACCTAACACATTGGGCACGGCTCTCGATCATCCCAAACATTATCAATTCAATTAATTTACATAAATAAAATAATCAAATCAAATTTGATATTTTCCAACAAAATCGCATTTTAAATATAAAATCACATTTTATAAATAAAATCTTATTTTGTTATTTTAATTGCATCAATTTTGGGCTCAAAACAATTTTAGTTCCAAAATCTCAAAAATTTTCAAATTTGGTTGGACCAAAAGGCTCAATATCATGTATTGGCCCAAAAACCCCTCGGCTCCCCCAGGACAGGCCCGAAAAAACTCTAGAATTCAAAAAACGCCGTCGCAACTCCGCCCCGGAACCGCCACCCGCACACGTGCTGCACGCAGTGCACAACGTGTGCGCACGGGGGCAACCACCTGCGCGCACAGCTCGCGCAGGTGGAGCGGCAGGTGTGTAGACCACCGTGCGCAACATGTACGCACGGTTACTGGCCAGCGTGCGCAACGAGTGCGCACCACAGTGCACGACAAGTGCGCATGGTTACTGGTCAGCGTGCGCAACGCGTGCGCACCACCGTGCGCGACATGTGCACACGGTTACTGGTCAGCGTGCGCAACGCGTGCGCACCACCGTGCGCAACATGTGCGCACGACTACTGGCCGACGTGCGCACCACCATGCACAACGGGCGTGCAACGGCCGCCGTGATGTGCGCACGATCCCGTGATCCCCGCCGCGATTCGGGTACGACAGGGTGCGGCGGTCGTGAGGCGGCGGGGCGACGGCGCGGCGGCAGAAATTTATTTATTTTTTTTAAAAAAATATGAGATCTGATGCAGTACAGGTACATAAAGTGTATTGACAGATCCGAGCCAAAGCTCTGATACCACTGTTGGCGCATTGGTGGATCCGGATCCCGCTCCCGGGGCGCAACGGAAGATTTAAAATTTTGAGCTCGGGAATGGTCAATACACCTATAAAAACATTCATAAACATACATAGGATGTTTTAATGATACCTTGCTGGCGTCTAGGCGCCTGGCTCCAACCAATTTCACGAGGAAATCGGCACTTCAACGGTTGGCGGTTTTGGCCTCCTAATCCGGTCCACGACTGGAATCCCAATTCCTTCACCGGTCTGCACTAGAAAACTCGACGAAGATTTCACGGACGAAAACTCCTCACCGGAACGGTCGGAACAAGTTCGACGTCGGCGGCATCGGCGGCGGGCGGCGACGGCGAGGCGGCGGCGGAGTGGGGAGGAGAAGAGAGGAAGGGAGAATATAGCTGAGGAGCTTTTGGTACGAATCAAATGAATACCCTAGGGCCCATATTTATAGATGTTCCATGGGCTTGAACCAGCTTAATGGGCTTGGGTCGGGCCCAGACCCAGGGTGAACATTGGTTTCAAGTCCATCACTGTGGCTCCATCATAATACCGATCGACGATCAGATTGGACCGATCTACACAGTGTACAAAACTGAGTATTATGATGTGAAAACAATTTTTTGGACCACCTAATTCAAAATAGCAGTTTGGCCCCTGTAAGCTTCAAGGATAGTCAAACTAGCCCAAGCTTAGGGAAATTGCATTTTGACCCTATTTAATTTTAGGAAGTCGTACTTCCATCCTTCCTCCTCCTATACTCAACAAATTGAGCTTAATTTCCATGTGGGAATAGAGAAACCAGTACTTGTGTGACACTCAATGGTTCAGGGATACAGCTAGCCGTGGGCTCACAACATTTGTGACTCCGAAACCATATTTTCGTACTAACCCATCGTATCATGGGATACAGCTAGCCGTGGGCTCACAACATTTGTGACTCCGAAACCATATTTTCGTACTAACCCATCGTATCATTTTAAAGCGTCTAGAAACATCGCCCCATGATCCCCTAGGTATCACTGATAGTTCCTGCAAGAACCAGTCGGTCATGGTTAGCATACAGTACGGTCCTTTCAACACAAATATCCCGATCAGATCAGCGACCATTGGTAAATCGAGAGTCGCTAGAGATCCAATAACCATGCATACATCTTGGAGATCAAATAGTGACATCGTGTGTGTTACTAGGCCAACGCATTTACCCAAAACACATCTAGTACTCTGGCCAGATATTTGTCACACTATTATCTCCTCAGATAGCATAGGATATCCACGCACAAGGGCGAGCGGTGAATCCTCGACAACGAAGCATGGACTCCTACATGCATCGGGACCTCACCCAATCCCGCCACCTGATGACCCCAACTGAGTCGGTAAACGGGTCAAAGTGAGGCACATATCATGTAGAGTCTCAATGACTTTTCGAGTAATAATAATCTGTACAACCAAGACCTCGGACTTAATCCACTCGACAAATGTTAACCACTTGGAAAGTCCGAACAAGGGTAGTTCGATAGATCACCAGGTCACTATCCATCTGCATGCTCAGAACATCACAATGTTCCCTACCAATGAAACGTGTTACTTCACATCGCAGATGCTAGTCTCAAACTCGGGCGGCCTTATCCTCATTTTGACGGCCCAATCGAATAGGAACAATTTAAGAATACACAGTGACTATTAGATGTGTTTCATGATAGCCATCATATCCACTATCACATCTAACATACACTATGGTGCATTCCAGGTCTTTATCCAACACAATTGTTAACATTATAAAATAATGATGATAAAGAATGCCATAAAAGAATACGAATTTCACAAATAAAGATCGTTTTACATAGATTCGACAAGAACCTGTTGGCGACAATGGCGGATCCGGATCCCGTTTCCCGAGGGCGCAGCGGAAGTTAAAGGGTTTTGCCCCGAGATACGTTCAATACATTAATTAAAATCAATAAACCATTCATAGGACGTTTATCGATTGTTACCTTGCTGGCGTATAGGCGCCTGGCTCCGACCAGTTTCATAGGGAAACCGGCACTTCAAAAGGTAGGCGGCGGTAGATCGTATAATCAGGTCCACGACCGGAAGTACGATTCCTTCGTCAGCCTGCACTAGAAGGCCTAACAAATTTGGCACGGATGGAAACTCCTCGAAAAGGTGATCGGAACAAGTCCGATCACACGACAAACGGACGGCGGCGGCGTGGTGGTGGCGCGGCGGTGGCGCGGCCGTGCGTGAGGTGGAGGAGAAGAGGGGGCGGCGCCTATATGTGGTGGAGGATAGGGTTGGTTAGTTGAAGTGTTTGATGTGTAGCCCTAGGTCTAGCATAAGTAGACCAATGATGGGCTTCAACTAGTCCAATGGGCCTGGGGCGGGCCCAGGTCCATGTGAACATTCGTTTCAACCGTACCACCGTGGCTTCATCATAATTCCGATCGACGATTAGATCGGACCGATCGACTCAGTTTCCAAAACTGAATATTATGATGTGAAAACAATTTTTCATACCACCTAGTCCAAAATTACAGTTTAGCCCCTCAACTTTTGGGAAATCTCTATTTGACCTCTGTTAACTTTTAGGAAGTCGCACTCCCTAAATTCCTACTCATATGCTCAACACGTTGAGCTTAGTTTCCATGTGGGAATCATGAATCCAGTACTTGTGTGACACTCAATGGTTCAGGGATACAGCTAGCCGTGGGCCCACAACCATTGTGACTCCGAAATCACAATTTCGGACTTGCCCATCGGATCATGGTAAAGCGCCTAGAAACATCGCCCCATGATCCCCTAGGTATCACTGATAGTTCTTGAAAGAACCAGTTGGTCGTGGTTAGCGTACAGTACGGTCCTTTCAACACATATATCCCGATCAGATTAACGACCATTGGTAAATCGAGAGTCGCTAAAGATCAGATAGCTATGCATACATCATGGAGATCGAATAGTGACATCGCGAGTGTTACTAGGTAAACTCATTTACCTAAAACACATCCAGTAATCTGGCCAGAGATTTATACACTATTATCCCCTCAGATAGCATAGGATATCCACGCATGAAAGCGAGCGATGAATCCCAGACAACGAAGCATCGACTCATATATGCATCGGGACCTCACCCAATACCGCCACGTAACGACCCCAAGTGAGTCGGCAAACGAGTCAAAGTGAGGCGCCTATCATGTAGAGTCTCAATACCGTTTAGAATAGTAAGGACTAATCAGTACAACCAAGACCTCGGACTTATCCACTCGACAAATGGTAACCACTTGGAAAGTCCGAATGAGGGTAGTTCGATAGATCACCAGGTCACTATCCATCTGCATGATCAGAACATCACAATGTTCCCTACCAATGAAACATGGTACTTCACATCACAGAGGCTAGTCTCAAGCTCGGGCGGCCTTATCCTCATTTTGACGGCCCAATCGACTAGGAACGAATTCAGAATACACAGTGACTATTAGATGTGTTTCATGATAGCCATCATATCCACCATCACATCTAACATACACTATGGTGCATTCTAGGTCTTTATCCAACACAATTGTTAACATTATAATCATAATGAAGATAAAGAATGCCATAAATAAATACGAATTTCATAAATAAAGATTGTCATGTACAAGAGTCAATAAAACCCACACGCCACAAGTTGGCAGTTGGGCATCTACTCTAACAGAACCCACACACCACAAGTTGACTAGTTGGGCACCTACTCTAACACCAAAGACATGCTAATTTACAAAAACAGCCGGCCGAGACTCTGAGGACCATTATCTCCTCATGCCCGTTTGATCAATGGGTCATGGATATTGTGGGACCTTTCCCCCCAGCTGGAGTATAGAGGAAGTTCTTATTAGTCGCCGTGGATTACTTATCTAAATGGGTGGAGGCCGAGCCCTTAGCGAAGATATCTGAGGCTGAGATGCTGAGATTTCTTGGAAGAATATTGTCTGTCGTTTCGGAATACCTCGGCAACTTATCTCTGATAATGGGAGATAATTCTGTGGATCTAAAGTTCGAGCAAGGTGTCAGGAGTGGAAGATCGAGCAAGTCTTCACCTTGATGGCCAATCCTCAAAGCAATGGGCAGGTAGAGATCACCAACCGAACCATCATGCAGGCCCTCAAAGAACGATTGGACTCAGCTCGAGGAAGATGGATGGATGAATTACCAAATGTACTATGGGCTTATCGGACAACTACCCGAGTAGCGACCGGCGAAACTCCTTATTGCATGGTGTATGGTACAGAGGCACTTCTGCCAGCAGAGATCGGCCAAGATAGTCTTCGAGTTGAGGAGTATGCAAAAGATAATGGGGAGATACGAGGCCTCGAGTTGGATCATCTGGAGGAAAGGAGGGCTCGGGCCGCTGTACGCCTCTCAGCTTATTAGAGGAGAATGGAGCAGGCTTATAACAAGAGAGTTCGGTCTCGAAAGTATGAGTTCGGAGACCTCGTCTGGAGGAGGATACAATATCAAGGATACAGAGGAAAACTGGATCCAAAGTATGAAGGGCCATACAAGGTGGTCGGAAAAGGAGACAGAGGAAAACTGGATCCAAAGTATGAAGGGCCATACAAGGTGGTCGGAAAAGCTGGAGCCACCGCCTATTATCTGGAATATGCCCAGGGAAAAGAGGACGTCGGCCATGGAATATTATTCATCTTCGGAAGTATTATGATTAAGTTTTTTATTATTTGTAAAAACGTCTTGCTCGGCTACTACTTGTAACAGCTATCTTAAGGAATAAAAGTTATTTTTCCTCAACTCATGGTCTTTACTACCAAACTCCTCGGGTGCAACCCCACTCGAGCACCAAAGCCCAGTTCCTCACTGGCCACCACTCGCGTAGCTCTCTACGCACACATAAGCCCGACCAGCTCGGAATTTAAGCCCAGTTCTGCGCTGGCACCTCCTCAGGTGGCAACCCCACACGAGCACCAAAGCCCAGTTCCGCACTGGCCACCACTCGCGTAGCTCTCTACGCACACATAAGACCGACCAGCTCGGCACTTAAGCCCAGTTCCGCATCGGAACCTCCTCGGTTGGAAACCCCACTTGAGTACTTAAGTCCAGTTCCGCACTGGCTACTCGCTTAGCTCTCTACGCACACATAAGCCCGACCAGCTCGGCACTTAAGCCCAGTTCTGCACTGGCACCTCCTCGGGTGGCAACCCCACTTGAGTACTTAAGTCCAGTTCCGTACTGGCCACTCGTGTAGCTCTTCTACGCAAACACATAAGCCCGACCAGATCGGCACCTAAGCCCAGTTCCGTGCTGGCACCCCCTCGGGCAACGTCGCTATCCGAGCATAAAATGCCCGACCCGCTCGAGCAGACAACTTGCGATAACAAGGTCAAATAAGGGCAAACGGCGCACCTATCCGAGCACACCCCCTTGTTAAACACGACCACTACAGGAGATTAACGCTAAGGAGCTTCCGATCAGTCAGGTGTGCTCAGACTACTTGTAATGCCCGAAATCATTAAGAAGAGGATTAGTTTAGCATTCCGATATTGAAAAATTGATGAAGCTTGATTATGAGCTTGGATTTCTTCTGGAAGTGTTGGGTGATTAAGGAACTGTGTATCGTTAAATCGCGCTAAGTGTGAGAACCAGACGAAGTAACCAGGCGAAGCGATTTGATAAATTCAGCAGCAGGTTACTGTAGCTCGCGACTGGTTGAATTTTTGAAATTCAGTTGAAGCGTTATTATTGTTACAGCTGGAAGCAGACGCACGAATACAAGGGTCAATGAGGAAGCGCCACATGTTGGTTACTACATGAGGAATCAGCAGCGAGAGTTCCTTACGCATCTGCTGGTGTATGTACCTGCTGGTTATTGATGTATCGGCTGGTGGTTGATGACGTAGGTGCAACGTCGTCGTTTTGATAATAAACGCGAATCAGTCGAGGCGAGTATGTGGAAATTGGTTCCAGCTGAGCGATTAATGCGACACCGTTTTGATTATGAAACAGGAAACCTTGATACGATGCCGTTTCGAATAATGTTGCGAAATCAGTCGTTGGATTATTAGAGCGACCAGCTGCTGGTTTCTTTTGAATAGAGGTGATACCAGCTGATGACATGTTACGACGTCGTTGGAATTAGTTGTAACGACATCGTTTTGAGTTTCGAATAGTTGCGACTGGATTCTTGTTGCGACTTATTTTTACTACGGCTGGTTGTTGCTTCTAACAAGCGAATGCTGATTATTTCGAACAGCAACTGAGAAAGATCTACAGCAGTTGAGGAATCTATTTACCGTTATCCACTTTCGAAGCGGTGGGAGTATATCCTGTTTGAATACTCAGCATAACACGTGGAATTCGAATTGAACACGTTGGAAATGCTGCAGAAAAACCAGAGACCATTGTCTATAAATAAGATTGAATTCGAAATACTGAGAACATCTTGATTTTAGATATCAATTTGTGATTTTGCAAGTATCTCAGGAAGTGAGGAACAGAGCTTAAGAACACTGACTGAAGTATTTGAAAACAGAGGAACGAAGGTATACTCTGACAGAATAGTCAGGATTAGATTACTCAGGATATTTCTTGAGTATTCCGCTGAAATCACATACATGTTTGATTATTGTTCTTGATTTAGAACTTGAGTTGTGTATGTGTCGATCCATCACAGGTAGTGGATCTTTTATATTTGCATGAGTTTTCATATTGAAGAGAATTGAATTGATTCTAATGCCCAGGACTGAGTTGGCCTGATTTTCGAAGCCGGAGATGGTTTCGATAGATGAATATTCATGTCAAGATCGGATACGAATCTTGATGGCGTCGAACTGATATGGAATCAATTCTAAGATCGAAGAAGAGAACTAGAATCATTTCATTATATTGCATTTGTTACAGTTCATAAACTGTTGTGCATTCTACTGTCATTATTATACCTGCTGATTATACTGAGATGATTCTCACCGGAGTTTATCCGGCTGTTGTTTTGTTTTGTATGTGTGCATGACAACAGGAAGAAAGAACTAGTGGGGAGCAACCACGGGTAGCGAGAGATAACTACCTAGACGCTGGATCAGCAGCAAGAAGAATAAACACCAGCTGATAGTCTAGATGTTTGGACAGTTGGTCTTAGGTTGCTCAAGTCTGGTTTTGTATATAAGAAATAAGTGTGTACTAGTGAACTTAGTTGTAATCTCTATGGACCATGAAGCATTCGTATAAATGAATACTATTTCCGATACAAGCTGAACCCTTTTCGCTTCTGCTGGTTGAAAAAATTTTTTTTAAGTAAATTATGTTTGAACCAGATTAGATTTATTAAACTTGTTCAATAACCCACTGATTAATATTAGAGGATTAATTGTGAGCAGAGAGCCTCACAACAGGTGGTATCAGAGCGCTACTAAAATAGTAAGATCATTGAACTAGAGGAGTGGGGTAGATCGAGTTCTTCCTGACTGAGTAGATTACAGAAACAAATGAATTGCATGCTTGTGTGGTATATGTCTTACTGCTTTTGAATTTATATCACATGATTCTTGTGAATAAATGGTAAGAATATACCGAAGAATTATGAGAATTACATGCTTTGGAAGTGATTATTAGCATGTATAGAGTGAAGTATAAATCAGAACTCGATCTCTTGAGCAGCAGTACATTGATGTATGCAAATCAGAGGAGGAACTGAAACTGACTTGTTATTGCTTGATGAGAAATGATAAACACGTCTGTTTGATTCCTAGATATGCCTCCTCGAAGAACCACGAATCGGCAGACAGAGCAGGGTAGTACATCTACTGAGGTTTTGAATGCAGCTGCTACTCCAATGGAAACTTTTTTGAAACGATTCCAGTCGTTTAAAACACCGACGTTGACAGGAACAGAAAGTGCTATTGATTGTGAAAACTGGTTGGAAGATATTGAGCAGTTGTTCGAAGCACTTGATTACACTGATGAGCGTCGGGTGAAACTGATTATACACCAGTTGCATGGTATTGGGAAAATCTGGTGGGTGGCAACAAAGAAAGCACTTGAAAATCAGGGTACTGTGATTACGTGGGCAGTATTCCGAACAGCTTTCTATCAACGGTTCTTCCCAGTTTCTTATAGGAAGGATAAAGGAGCGGCGCGAACTTACGACAAGGGCAGTTGAATATAGAGGATTACGTTGCCAAGTTCACAAGTTTACTGAAATTTGCGCCACATGTTGCTATGAGTGATGAAGCACAAGCGGATCAATTCATTAATGGATTGAATCCAGATGTATTTACCTTGGTAAATACTGGAAGACCAAATACTTTTGCTGATGCGTTGAACCGAGCAAAAGGAGCAGAAGTGGATTGCTAAGGCAGCGAAGAGCACAATTTGTGCCAGCAGCAGCCAAAGCACAAGAGAACTCACAATTCCACCACCCCCTCGCTTTGATGCTGGAAGCAGCAGCAGTGGGAAAAATAAAAATTTCTTTAAAGGAAAAGGAAAACAATTCAAACGTTCCGGTACCAGTAGCTCCTCTAGTTCAAGTGAATTCAAACAACTGGGAGCTGGACAACAATCTGGAGATTACTGTACCAAGTGTGGAGGTAGAAATGCTACAGAACAACGTAGAGGAGTGTCTGGCCTTTGCCTTATTTGTAATCAACCGGGACATTTCGCGAGAATATGTCCTCAGCGTAATTCTGGGAATTTCCAGAATTCAGCAGCAGCAAGAACAATGCCAATACCAGAAAGGCAAGCCTCCTCTGTACATTCTTACCAACCTCAAAATCCACAACAAAGTAGACAAGAAGGAAGCCAGACAATGAGCCAATCTCCTAAGCAACAAGCAAAAGTGTTTGCATTAACCGAGGAGCAAGCACAGGCAGCCCCAGATGATGTTATTGTAGGTAACTGCTACTTGTGCAAATTTCCAGCTTATGTATTAATTGATACTGGTGCATCACACACCTTTATCTCTGAGAATTTTGTTGTAGCACATAAGTTGTCTGCTGAACCCTTAACTGAAATAGTATCGGTTTCTTCACCTCTGGGGAAAGGAATGTTATCGATTACTGCTGTTAGAAATTGTGTGTTCTATTTTGAGGGTCACACAATTGAAATTGATTGTGTTGTGCTTGGGTTATCTGATTTTTATTGTATTATGGGCATAGATATGTTAACCAAGTATAGAGCAACAGTAGATTGTTTTCAGAAGGTGGTCCGATTCAAACCAGAAAACGCAGATGAATGGAAATTCTATGGTAAGGGATCATGAGCCAGAATTCCTTTGATCTCTGCTATCACAATGAATAATCTATTGCAGAAAGGAGCAGAGGGATTTCTAATTTATGCAATAGACACGAAGAAAAGTAGCCCGAATCTGGTGGATATACCAGTGGTTTGCGAGTTTGCTGATGTTTTTCTTGAAGAAATCCCTGGATTACCTCCATATAGAGAGGTAGACTTCAGCATTGAATTGATGCCAGGTACACAACCAATATCAAAAGCACCATACCGAATGGCACCAATTGAGTTAAAGGAATTGAAAGACCAGCTGGAGGATCTTCTTACTAAAGGATACATTAGACCAAGTGTTTCTCCTTGGGGTGCTCCAGTATTGTTTGTGCGCAAGAAAGATAGAACAATGAGGCTATGTATTAATTACCGGCAACTGAACAAATCAACGGTAAAGAATAAATATCCTTTGCCACGAATAGATGATTTATTTGATTAGTTGCAGGGTTCGACAGTATACTCAAAGATCGATTTGAGATTGGGATATCATCAATTGCGAGTAAAAGATGAAGACATATCGAAGACTGCCTTTTGAACAAGATACGGTCACTATGAGTTCCTGGTTATGCCTTTTGGACTAACTAACGCACCAGCAGTGTTCATGAGTCTAATGAACCGAGTCTTCCAAAGATATCTTGATGATTTCGTGATTGTATTTATTGATGATATTCTAATCTATTCGAAGAATTTGAATGATCATGCGAGTCATCTTCGAATAGTTTTGCAGACCTTAAGAGACGAGAAATTGTATGCTAAACTGTCGAAATGTGAGTTTTGGTTACAAAGAGTGGTATTTCTTGGGCATATTATATCTGGATATGGAATTTCAGTTGATCCCAGTAAGATAGAGGCAGTGATCAATTGTCCTAGACAGAAATCTGTGCCGGAAATTCGAAGTTTTATGGGTCTTGCAGGGTATTATCATAGATTTATTCAGGATTTCTCGAGTATTGCAAAGCCTATAACTCAGTTGACACAGAAAAATGCACCCTTTATTTGGTCAGAAGCATGTGAGGATAGTTTTATTGAATTGAAGAAGAGATTAACTACCGCACCAGTGTTAACAATTCCTTTGGGTACTGGTGGATTTGTCGTGTATTGTGATGCATCTCATCAAGGATTGGGGTGTGTTTTGATACAGCAAGGTCATGTGATTGCATACGCCTCCAGACAGTTAAAACCGCATGAAATTCGATATCCAATTCATGATCTTGAATTGGCAGCCATCGTATTTGCGTTGAAAATCTGGCGACATTATCTGTATGGTGAGAAATTTGAAATCTTTTATGACCATAAGAGTTTGAAGTATCTGTTTTCCCAGTCGGAATTAAATATGAGACAACGAAGATGGCTGGATTTATTGAAAGATTTTGATTGTGAGATCAAGTATTATCCAGGGAAATCGAATGCAGCAGCTGATGCTCTAAGTAGGAAGATTTGTGCTTTGTCTTTGACTACGATCGGGGTGTCCAATTTGATAGAAAATTGCTGCATTTCTGGGTATGTATTTGAAACAGCAGAAAGAAAACCAATGAGAGTTTGTGCTATCAGTGCTGAACCCAAATTATTAGTTCAAATTAAAGAAGCACAGAAGAGAGATTTGAATATCCAACGATCTGTTGAGATGATGAAATCAGGACACCAATCTGAGTACCGCATAAACAACGAAGATGTGTTGTATGTGAACA